>JNVV01000004.1:808647-827790 GCA_000733355.1 Falciphora oryzae
CCTCGTCTCCAACGCTCCATGCGTACCCAACCAATTCCATGCGAACGGGCCCTCCCTCCCTCGTAACAATAACAACAGAGCGTGAGCGCGCGACCTTGAGGACGACCGGAACGGTCGCTGGTCTGAACCGCAATCAAGCCCCCCGCCGCCAGTTGGTCCCCTGTCCTTACCTCCCAGCCTCATATCATCGTCATGGTCGTTCGTCCATTCGGGATTTTTAACAGGAAAAAAAAAACATAAATGGGGAGATGGGGCGGGTTCGGAAGGCTTATGCCGGTCAGACAGCTCTGACTCGCCATCCGCCTCCTTTTGCTGCATGAACCTCCCCCCTCCTCCTGACACACCCGTCACCAAACCCTCAAATTACCCCTTTACCAACATCGCAGGGTCCTCCAGAACCCCTTGCCGCCCCTTCCTAACCTGTCGGAACTGATGTTCGGCCCCCTATTGCCGGGCCCGCGCCCGTCCGCCCCGCCGCCGCCGGGCTTCTCTGACCCGGACCCGTCCCCGTCGCGGGGCAGGGGGCTGAGGGGCTTGGTCATACCGCGCTTGTCCATGCCGCCGTCCTGGTCGAGCACGCCCATCTCGGCGAGGCGGCGGGCCTCGACGACGCGGCGCACGATGAGCGCAAACGTCTCCTCGATGTTGACCTCGAGCCGCGCCGACGTCTCCATGAAGCCGCAGCCGTTGCGGCGCGCCCACTCGAGCCCCTGCGCCGCGGGGACCCGCCTGCTCTCCTGCAGGTCGCACTTGTTTCCCGCCACGATCTTGACCGGCGGCACCGTCTTTGCGCCGGACCCTGCGCCCGGGGAGAAGGCGGCCGAGTCGTGGGGGCTGACTCCCGCGCGGGCCGCGCGGGCGGCGTTGTCGAGGCGGTTCTCGGCCTCCATGTCGATGAGGTCGTTGAAGTGCCCCAGGGCGTCGAGCGAGTCGCGCGACGTGATGTCGTAGACCATGAGGAAGGCGTCGGAGCTCAGGTTGGACGACGCCCACATGCCGCGGTACTCCTCCTGCCCCGCCGTGTCGGTCAGGGCCAGGTGGTAGACGGCGCCGTCGACGCGGCGCGTCACGCTGTAGCTGTCCTCGATGGTCGGGTCGTACTCGGACGTCCACTGCGACCGCACCAGCCGCAGCGTTATGGAGCTCTTGCCGCACCCGCCGTCGCCGCAGATGGTGATGGATATCGGTATCGGCGGCTGGCTCGACGCCGACGCGGTTTCTCGTTGTCGCGCCATCTTGGGTCTTTTTGTCTTGTGGTATCCTCCCCGCGCCTGCGTGTGACGTGGCGGACGACTCTTGTTCCTGCCGATCAGGCCCAGTGGACTTGTCGGACTGCGCTTGTAACCTCTCGCCTGGTATGGAATGCGCCCGCTCCCCAGTCGGGTTCGATGCGATTCGCAATTCCAATTCGCGCCGCGGGGTCGCGTGTGCCGTGGGTCGCAGATGCGCCAACGAGGGAAACGGACTGCCGCGAAGTCGCTAGGGCGGTTGGGCCGGCGTGGCCTCGTTGAGTCGAGGAGGGGATGATGGAGGGAGGGAGAGAGGGCAGGGCGGGCGCGAATCGCTGAAGGAATGAACGGGGTGGCTTGGGATCTTCTAGAACGCACTAAAAGGCGCAAGCGAGCGAGCCGTCTCAACTGTCTGGGCGCGCGCAAACGCTCTCGAAGGTTGCCCGTTATTTTTGCTGCACGAGGAAAAGGAAGAGAAAAAAAATAACGAAGTCGAAGCGAAATGTATGTAACTTTGGTTTGGTTTGCGCCGCTGCGGGCTAAACGAGCCGACAACCAAAAAAGATGGTGGAGCGCCTTTCCACAGCGGTTTTATTGGAGTCGTCTTATTTCGCCAGGCAATTTCGTCGAGCCGCTCTCGGGCGCTCACAGACCGAGAGCTCTGAGCGTGCGCGTGGGGGCCTCAGAGGCTGGAAGGGCTGTGCCTGATGGCACCTGCAGGCGGGCAAGTGTGGGGCCGAACTTGGAACTGCTGGACTTCGGGTCGGAAATGAAGCAGGCCGAGGGGATGAGTGAGACAGGGATGGAGATTGAATCACCCCAACGTCACAAAAAAAAGGAAGGAAGGCGAGTTGCGGAAAAGAAAATGAGCGTCAACAGAACAGCGCCGAGCCGCGGTGAGAGGGGCAGGTCCAGTCGCAATGGCGCGAATGGCGGTCTTTTTTTTTTTTTTTTTTTTTTTTTTTTTTTTTTCCTTGTTTACCATTTGTGATAAACGACAGACGAAAGAGGCTGGCGGCGGTCGAGGCCGATGGCAGGATAGCTGTGGCGTCTTTTCCCGCTTGGGGTGGGCCCTTGGACAAGATACCCTCAACTATTCCCAAGCATCGGAAAGAGGACCAGGCCGCCTGCACGGCTCGCCTCGCGGCTCTTTTTCCGCCCGCACAGATCCGCCATCCCGCTCCATCTTCGCCTCGCTTGGCCGTCATCGACCCCGCCGTAGCGAATCCTCACTCCTTTCCCCAGCCCTGCATTTATTGGCGCCTGTCTGGTCCTGCCAGGGCGGGTCCTGCTAGCAAGGCTCAGCTGCAAGGACAACGCTGTTTATTACGTCTGTCTATGCACAAGGTTGGAGACGCGGGCAGAGTGATAGACCGACAGAGTTGGATGCAAGTGGGTGTGCTAATTTCTGGTGCGAGATGGACTCGCCTGGCAGGGGTGCATCACGTAGCATTGGGGGAAAAGGGGAAGTGAGGTGGGCAAAAAAGCTCCCCACGCTCAGCGCAACGCTGAATTCTGCAAGCCATCGGCGCCATCCCGACGACGAGCGCTGCGCCCGCCTCACATGCATCATCCATCCCAGCAGCGCTTCTGCAGGACAATGAGAGGCGGTGGCTGGACAGGGGCCCTGGTGGAGCTGATCGCCCGGCGCTGCGTGCTTGGCAGGGACCCCCACAACTCCAATGAAACTGAAGAAATGCCCGAAACGCTGTGCATGATTTCCCACTAAACCGACGACATCGATCGCGTAAAGGCAACCTCTCCGTCCAATTCGTTGCCCGTCCGAACTCTGCGCCCGTCAGCTGCTCCGCGGATGCAGCTCGTCCAGCTCGATCTCTTCTGCCGCGCCGCTCTGCTGCTCCTGGGCGTCACGGGAAGAAGAAGCTTGGGCATCATTGGAAGAAGAAGCGCTACTGACACTGACAGACGCGTCCGAAGGGTGCCGTGACTGCAGCTGTCGTTCTGGGGTCGGGTGGGGCGCAGCAAGTTCCGGCAGCGACGTCGACATCGCCGTGGCCACGGCCGTGTCTATATCTATATCCGTGTCCGCAGCCACAGGTGCCGGCGGTAGCGCTGGCAACAATGGCGGCAGCCCCCCAGGCTGCTGTGCCGGCTGACCCTCCATGTAGGCGGTGCGGCAAACGGGGCACTCGTTCTGCGGACCCTCGCACCAGGTCCACAGGCACCCCCAGTGGAACTCGTGCCCGCACGTCACCAGCCGCATCGGGTCCCGGAACTTGGGCAGCGGCGGCGGCGGCGGCGGCGTCCCGCATACACACTTCTTCACGGCTCGGAAGCCCGCCCGGATCTTGGCCCTGACCCGCCTGCACACCACGCGCATCTTGGATGGGCTCGGCGGCGGGGCGCCGGCTCCAGCCCCGTCCACGCCGAACGCGTGAGAGGGCGGTGCTGTCGTTGAGCCGATGGCTGTTGCGGGCGCTGCCAATGCTGAGTCGGCCGGGCTCTGCTGCTCCGCTGAGGTGTCGTCATCAAACAAGTCTGTGAGGCAGATGGGACTGCGCAAAAACAAACCCGTTATTATTTTTGAGCAAACGCGAAGGAACATGCCGACCCCAGGTGTTGGGTTGCATCAGGCTTACCACTTGTAGTCGTCGCTCCCAGCAGCCGACTCCGTGTCGTTGGGTCTCTCTTCCACAACCTCCATCACCTGTCGTAGCCTCCTCGCGCGCTCTTCCGGTCCTGCCATCGGGGGCGAGCCGGTTCCTCGCTCGCGGACGCAGACCTTGTACAAGCCAAGGCCGATCAAACAAAGCCCGATCCTGCACCTCCCGCAGAGGTCGCACCAGTATCCCGGTCAGCATATATTGTTGGCCCTTGTCCGCTGTCCGGGGCGGATGCGCGTCGCGTGCCCTGTCAAGCCGCCATGACGGATAAGCATGTTTTTGGAGCTCAGATGGGGAACGGACACGCCGAATATAGAGCCCAATGTGATGAATACCGCACGTCGTGACTCTGCAAGAGGATCCTGTTGTGCAAGAGGGTTCTTTTCCATTCGCCCCGTGACGCGAAGAGCGAGCGGGGGTGTTGATTAATATTATCGGCCCCTGCGCCTAAAAAACGGCCCGCATGCGATACTGGCGAAAGATGAGAGCTAAGATGAGCGAGGTAAACGACGGGCTGCCGTCTCGGTTGGCGTGCGCCGGCAGAGTGGGATGGCGATTCCTGTGTGTAATCAAAACATTCCCAGAGAAGAATCGCCGAGACCACTCCCGGCGGAAATAGAGACGCCGCCGGCGTCGGGGCATAGGAATACTGGCAGGTGCCATGCGCCGCCAGCAGCTTCCATCAGCCCACTCGCGGCTCCTCAAGATGCGCGCCCTCCGTCCAACGTTCCATGCAACCGAAGGTGCCACCAGGACCGGCAACCCCAACTGGCATGCACAGGGACAGCCGAGCCGGCAGCTGCCATGTCCACATTCGGCCGTTTTCCTAGCCGCTCACTCATCGCTGGCCCTCGCGTGGACGGGAAGGCCGGGGCGGCATCTTGAGGGTGACGGCAGAATCCAGCCGCTGGCGCGAACCGAGGCACGGTGCCTAAATAAAAATGTGCAGTTCCGATAATGTTAGCTACCTGATTGGAACCCCCATTACCTGAATTTATCCTGTAAGTTTCCTTTCCTATTTTTGTATCCTGTATTCTTTCCTATTTCCAATACGCTTTGCTATTTCCTATAGTTATCCTTTGCTATTTCCTATATTTTTTTCTTATTTTTTATATCCTTTCCTCTTTCCTATATTTTTCCCTATTTTTTGTATCATTTCTTATTTCCTAAATTCTAAAGATATGTAACCTAGGGGCTATCAACTACATGTCCAATATCGCATCAGGCATCGACGACCTCGACGTTATCCATTATGTCTACTTCCAACACAAGCGGCCTCTCCGCCGACAGCGAAGCCAGCCTCTCCATCGTCTCGTGCTTGGGCCTCCACCCCGACACACATTGGAAAACGAGCCTGGCCCTCTCGAGCTCCTCCGTCCTGAGCTTGGGCGCCCACTCCATCACCGTCGCCGGCAAAGGCGAGGCGCCGGGCGCCTGGTAGGAGACCAGCCAAGGGCGCTTGTCAATGTGCTCCATGCCCTCCCTGACCGGCTCCGTGTCGACCTGCATAAGCAAATCAAAGTAGACCGTCGCGCTCTCCAGCACCGGCATGCGCTCCAGTGCGCGCGACCAGGCCGTGAAGAGCGGCTGGAGCTCGTCCTCGCGCGGCTTCCGGCGATAGTGGCCCCGGACCACCGAGGAGAGAATCTCGCCAAAGTACCACCGGCCACGCGGCGTGCTGCAGCCCAGTTTGACGCTAAGGTTCTTGAGGTTGGGCCAAGAAGGGGGCGTCGCGGGGGACGGCTCGCCTTCCTGGGGCCAGAAAAGCGAGGCGTCGAACAGCCCGCAAAGCTCGAGTGAGACTAGGTTTTGGGACCAGGTCCGCAGCGCAGCGCCTAGCGGCTCAACCTTTGGGGCCAGCCCAGCTGCCGCTGCCGCCGCTTCCGGTCCCAAGGAGCGGATGTCACTGGACGTCCCCGGGATCATCAGGTCCGGGAAGACAGGGCTGCGGAACTGCTTCATCATCTCCGGGTCCTGCTCCTCGATCGAAAGGGATACATCCTTCAACAGCGGAGAGCCTGCAGCTTCCACGAGGGCGTCGGCGAGGTCCTTCCTGTCCTGACTATGCGCGGCCAGGTCCGTTGCAGGCCACAGCTCCAGCGAGGCGCGGATCTCGAGCCTCCCCAGCGCCGGCAGCGACCTCGCCAGGTCGAGCGCCGTCCGCATGCTCAGACGGCCAACCTCGTTGCCGACAAACAGTACCAGGCTCGAGACGCACCTCACCGTCTGCAGCCGCACCGGCGGCAGCGGGCCGCCTTCGTCGTCGCCGGCAGCGTCGGCCGGGGCCAGCCGGTTGAGACGCGACCAGACCATGAGCTTGCTTAGGCTTTTGCGCTGGCGCAGGAGCGGTATGACCTGCAGCGCAATGCTACCCCTGGCTCGGCCGTCGTCGGCGGCTTCGGCAGACGCCAGGGCGGCGAACAGCCGAGACACGCCGTCGCCAAACCTCTGGTTCGCCCTTTCCTGAGTGAGACGCTGCCTCCTGGAGTCACAGCGGTCTTCAAAGTCAACCACGAGGATCTTTATCTGCAGAAAGCGAAGGCAGGACCGCCGACGGGGGTTGGAAAGCACTGCTCGCTCCAGCATCTCGAAATCGTCGTCGTCGCCATATACGGGCGGCGTTACAAGCCTGAGTTCCTTGAATGTCTGCCTCTCAATCGCCCTCCGCCACCTGGTCGAGAGGGTGGCCAGGGCGCCGATGCGTTCGTATTTGTCCATGAAGCCATAGAGGTCCCTGCTCTCGACGAGGAAGAAGACGATCTGGTCGATCATCTCCTCCGGGATGTCGTGCATCGTGGCTGGCATCGTATCGCCTGATGTTGAGCTGTCGAGGGCGTGGTGAGAGGAGCGGTGGGGTTGGTGCAGGAGTGGAAGTGTTGGTGCCTGGCAGATATTCGTCACCTAATAGATGTCCATCCGTGCACGTGACAGTAGGCTTATGGCTGTCAAACCCAGAAGCCTGTATTTAAGTCCTTGTATGGTTTGGAAACCCCTTGAAATTGTGATCCTGGGATATAAGACCAGGTAGCGTTATCGGAACTGCAGATTTTTATTTGGGCGCCGTGCCCGCTTCCACTCACCATGGCGGGTGTTGTGGCCTGATGTTGGATAGTGCAGGATCGATTGTCAGTGGCTTGGGTCTAGAGTCCGCGCCTAGAACCCGTGCATAACTGCTCCGTATTTAAGGGGTAGAGACTACCTCTTCAAATCTAGAGGGCCGTTTCCATCCCTCTCCTCAGGAAAGCCCTACTCAAAAGCCGTTTATAGATCCCAGGTTCACCAACAAACTGTCTCCAACTCGGAACCAACCAACCACAGGCCGCGTCCACGAGGGAAAGAACGCCCTGGTCGCAGGGGCGTCGAGAGGCATCGGCGCGGCCATCGCGAGGGGCCTCGCCTCCAAGGGCGCACGTCTGCACCACCTACCTGACGGAGCAGTCGGACGGGCCGGTCGCGGCGCTGGCCGCCGAGCTGAGCGCGCCCCACTCGGTCACGGCGCTCGCCGTGGGCGCCGACGTGGGCACCAGGGTCCGCATCACCGCCAGAGCACAAGCCGGCCTGCCGCCCGTTCCTGCCCCGGGACCGGTCCGGCCGCGTCGTCAGCCTCTCGAGCGTCGGGCCAGGGTCGGCATGGCGGGGCTGACGGTCTACGGAGGCACCAAGGGCGCGCTCGAGGCCGTGACGCGCACGTGGGCGCGCGAGCTGGCGGAAAACGCCACCGTCAACGCCGTCAGCGTCGGGTCGACCGCGACGGACATGTTGGATAGGGCGCCGCGCGAGGCAAAGGTGGCCATCTTGCGCTTCCACCCCGTCGCCCCGCTGTCGCCGGGGCGCGAGTTCGACCCGGAGCAGATGCGGGCGTTTGCGGACAGGTGCGGCGGCAGGGCCGCGTACCAGGAGGAGATCGCGGGCATAATCTGCAGCCCCGGGTCGCGGTGGATGACGGGCTCACTGGTCGGGGCAAACGGCGGACTGTGGTTCAGCTCCTGAGATTTACATAAGTAATTTCTATACGAAAGTTCCACTAGCAAGTCTAAATTTCTATGAGTGTATCTTCCGAGTCCTCAGTGTCGCTACCCCTATCCGCCGCCCTTCCAGCGTGCTCCGGGTCGTCGGTGCTACAACCCCCGGCGGGCCCGTCTTGTCGCACGCAGAGCAGCGCCGCCAGGGCCAAGGCGCAGAGGACGGCCACGAACCAGAACGGGATGCCCATCCAGACCCCGCCGGCGCGCACGCCGAGGCTAAATGCCCACGGCAGGCTCGGCCCGGCGACCAGCGACCCGACCGTCTCGACCATGCCCGCGAGCGCGTACAGGCGCGCGGTCTGGTCTGGCCCCTCGGCCAGGCCCGCGAGCAGCGACCGCGACAGGCTGCCGGAGCCGACCGAGAGCGTGGCCGCCAGCTGGCCCGCGGCCAGCAGCGGGACGGCCTCGAGCCCGAAGCCAGTGAGCAGGTTGCCGAGGAACATGAGGAGCATCGAGGCGCGCGCGAGGTGGAGGTCCCTGCCGATGCCGCCTTTGGGGGATTTCAGTAGTAGGGGAAGCAGGGCCAGGACCAGGACGGTGAGCAGGCCCCGCGCGGAGAAGAAGTAGCCCAGCTGCGCCAGCTTCCAGCCGAATTTCTTGCTGAGCGTCTGTCCCAGCGTGGCCCCCTGGACCGTCGACACGGGCTGCGACACGAAGAAGGACGGCATGACGCAGAGGAGGGACGCTCTGCGCAGCATGGGGACTGAGGAACGTAGACCGGCAAGGGAGTCGGAAAGCTGCGCGCGCAGTGCCTTCCAGAAGCCGTAATTTTTGCCGCCGTCGCTCGGAGTACCCGGTTCAATAATGCTCGTAGCTGCAGCCTGGCTAACAGGCTTCGTTTCCGGCAGGACCATGGTGGCAAGCAGAACGGGGATCGTGGTCACGCCGGCTATGCGGACAAGCACCCACGGGGAGGAGGCCGACTCCAACATGTAAGCAGCCAATGCAGGTCCGATCACCACACCGCTGATGGCGCCTATAGACGTCCACATAAACGCCGAAGCTCTACCGGCGATTCCCACAGTTAGCACTATCAAGCTATGCAACTGCAGCACGCTGGGGAGAGACCTACTTGTCCGTCGCCACGTCGGCGATGATGGCGTGGATCACTGTCACGGCAGTGCCGGTGCCTCCGCCAAACACGGCAAACAAGGAGCCGAAGAGGGTGAACTCCACAGACATCACGTCCGGCCGGCTGATGACAAAGCAGCTCCAGCAGACGGACATGATGATGCTGGCAAACGAGGCCCACAGGATTGGCTTGCGTCCAAAGCTGGTGACGGCACAGAGCCAGCTCATCAGCAAACCGCCGGGCAAAATAAAATGCAGAACGGAAAGAGAAAGATAAGACAAACCGGTCCGCAAGCAAGCCCCACGGAAACGAAACAACCAGCTCTATCAGGGCATGTTAGCATCCAACTTTAGCGAAAAGGAACACCTCGGGAATCACCCACCAGTTATCGCATTGATGACGCTAGCGCTGCCTCCAAGCCAAGCCAGGCGCATTTGCACCTCATCAACCTTGCACTGCTCCTCCTCAACAGGCTCTGACGTCCCATAGTGCCTGCGGCAGAGGTCGTCCTCGACCAGGCGCGCCAGGGGGATGATCAGGACCATGGCGCTGAGCGTCATGACGAAGAGCATGAGCGCGACCGTGGCCACGACCGCGCGCGGCGACTGGACCTGGTACCAACGCCGCCGCTGTTGCGCCGCGCCGTGTGGCCATCCCTTTTTGGCACCTGGGAATTCTCTGTCGCCGTCCTCCGCATCCGAGACGCCGGCGACTGTGTCGTCCACTTCGATTTCCAGCAGGGGCGCGGTGTCTTCGGTGGAAACACGGTCCTCTGGCGGCCCGTCGTAGTAGCGGAATCTGTTGCTGTCCCTGGGGTCGGCCATTTTTTGGTTACCGGGACTGGTATCATGTGCGTCGGCTCCTATCTCAAGTCAAACCTGGCTAGAGGTCGACTGGGCCCCGCGAGGGACTATTCGGACATTTATTCCCAACGTCAGAGACCAAGGGACCCCAAATCGCCTTGGGTTACGTCAGCCGGTTGGCGGCGATGATCGACAGCGAGGCATCTTTCAGCTCGGTGGCTGAGGCCAATTCCAGCGAATCACAATGGATCCGCGGATAGATCGTATTTCGCATTCGGGCGTTCCGCGTGGGGCGGTGCAATCACTCGTTGCAATAGGAAGATAATGGAACGTCAATTGCTGACGATTGTATTTCTGATTGGCATTACTGCCGACCTTGCTTCCTCTAGACATCGTTTCGATTGGTTAGCGAACTTTGAATGGCAGCAAGATAGAAACCAGCCACCCGACAATTTCAGGAGAGTGAAGACTTGAAGACTTTACCCGATTGTGGACACAATGTCACGTCAGGAGTGAAACCTCACACTCTTCTTGAGTAAGAGGAGAATTTCTGATAGTATGTTTTCCTTATAGAGTCAGCATTTGGGTTAAAGTTGTTCCCTGGATGGCGACTGAGTCTTGACTCCTCCTCAGCGTTGCCCTGGGCTCACGCTTGCATTTGGGACACTGATAGAGATATCAGCAAGCCGCAAAAGAAGGTTGGCAGGTGGCTGCCGTCCAGTGACGGCATCAACGAGATGAGATGCAAGCCGAGCACGTCTTGTATATGCGGAACCTTGAGACCTCTCCCCAGCAAGACGGCCACCGTGGCCCCGGCGCCTTCAAAGTCCGGCCCGGTCGTCCGGAGTTCACTCCTCGGCCCCACGGGTCGCGCGCCAACGTGCAACAATATCGCATGGAGGTAAGTCCGATAGATTTCTAGATGTTGTGCAGATCCTCCCAGGCCGCGTTTCTGTGCACCATTTCTGCAAGCTGCAGCAATTCTCAATAGTATACCCGCGCTTCCGAGCTGACACTTAAATTGACGGACGCGTCGGACGCCTGTCTTGCGTGGTGCTCGGCTCTGGGATAGCTCGTGTGTCTGCTGTCAGCTTTAGCAGCACTGGGCCTCGGGCGCCGCCGTGGCCTACGGTTTTCTTTCGACATGTGCGAATACCAGCCCAGCTCGTTAGGGCTAGTGTCAGACTGTCAACGGCCGGCCCTCGCTCTCGGGAATCAAGAGTATGACTGCGTCAAAAATAGCAACCAAAGGTGCCGTGTCAGGGCCAGAGTCCGTGTGGTTTATCTGCTTGAAGACTATGCGCCGCGGGCAGTCAGGATCAGGGACCGGGGGTGCTTCAGAACAATCCCAAGAAAAACGCTAATTGAGAGCTGGAGAGAACAAAAATCCCGTGCATCGACCCTTTTGGCTGGTCTTGCTGCACCAGCAGCACTCGTGCTATTCCCGGGCGCCCGACTCGGCCGCCAAGGCCCGCATGGACACACGCCCGACGCCATGCGTGCAGAACGATGGGTGGGAAAGATGACAGCCTTCAATATCGAGATACTCTACCGCGTGCGCAGCTCGTCGGAGCAAAATGGCCGGCAACGCCACGCGGAGGAACGGGGAATATGCCACGTCGGTGTGCTCGGCCGGGTAAAATATGACGACGTCGAGGTATGCAGCAGCCGCACACACAGCAGCTGGGCGCATAGGTAGGGATGCGTGGCTTGGTCGGTCGCCACTGCAAGGCTGGCGCAACCCACCGACCAGGCATCATAGGGCTCATGACCGGCAAACACCAAGAGCTGGGGCCGATCGTCGCAGGGGCACCGTTCGATGTTGGCCGCAGGTTTCATCCCTGCAACCCACCAACCCTAATCCACGTATGATTTACGGAAGTTGCGTACGAAAATAACGGCCAGCCCCAATGTACCGACTAGGCCCCTCATGTTAGAAACGGTCCAATTAGGGCCAATTCAATAGGAAAAAATATCCCTGCACAAGAAGATACATCTGCACCGATCAGAGAGTTCAACAACGCATTGAGGCGGGCTTCCGTAAGCAACGCCGCTCAACTCAACGGGCCCAAAGGCAATCGCCGGCCGGCTGTTGTTGCCAGAGTTACTTAACCCCTGGCCGTTACTTACCGACCTGACCTACGTAGATGCCGAGAAGAGCTGGGGATTTTGTTGCGCCACACGAAACCCCGAAATTCTTCGCCGCCAGAAATGGAAGCGTGATGGCCGTGGTCCGAGGAGCAGTCTCTCCGCTTGCCTGGTGACGGATGTGTCTTGAAGCGATGAATAGTAGAGAGAGATCATCCCTGATGATATTCTCACCTCGAGCCAGTTCAGGGCTGCATACTCTGTAACTAGGCAACACCCTCGTGGTGTTGACAGCCACACCTAGACAGGGATGGTTACTGGGCGATGCCGAGCCTCGCATCCGGGCCTCCTCAAGGTTCGCCAGTACCCAGGAGCTGAGGAAAGGATATGCATGTGCCTAAACAGTCCACAAAACAAGTCTTCTCCAGGATTCCATCTGCAGCCCGCGCCCTCAGCCCGACGTCAGCCAGGAGAGAAGGGCGACGCAAGCATCTCCGTGCAGCCCAAAATGCATTCTGACAGTGCCCGTGCCACGGACCCGGCAAGACACGCAATCGGTCTCGATCCCACTTCCCCCATCCCTTCAGTGATCCCACAAGTTGCACGGCACCTAGTTCTCCGTATGTATTGTACGTGGATGTGTGTGTGTGTGTGTGTGTGTGTGTGTGTGTGTGCAGGTACTCTGTAGGGGTGTGCAGGGAGGTGTATGTGTGTGGCGTGACGTGGGTGGGCTTCGTCCGAGACCCCGCCGGCTTCAAAGACAGACCAACAAGCAGGAACAGGCTCCGCGATTCGTTCGTCAGGATCCTCTGCCTTCCCAGAAGCCAGAGGCGTCTAGACGTATCTTCAGACGGAGGCAGGGTTTGTGGCTCGGCATCAGAGGGCCGAGCTTGTGGGAAGCAAAGTCGTGGGCTGGCCACGTACCGGGAGAGGCTGCGGCCATGGTTGCGACAGCAGGATATCGGACGTATATGCCGGTCGCCTCTCCGTCACATCGTGGGTGCCCAGAGGTTACTTATATTAACCTTCCAAACACCCACCGAGGGAAGACCTGCTTTCATCCAACTCAGCATCATCGACATCCAGTCAGCAAAAAGCCAAACATCAAAGACTTGCTTCCCCGAGCTCGAACAAAGAGTAGACAACACACACTTACACCAAAGACCACCACCACCACCACACAACAAGCCACGATGCGTCTCCCGACGTCACTCACCTTCGCCCTCTCGGCCGGCACCGCCCTCGCCGCCGTGCAGTTCGGGTCGCACCTCCGCGCGGTCCTGCCCGAGATCACAGAGCGCGACCTGCCGACCATCAGCGCCGTCGTGACCAACACGGACAACCGCGTCAAGGAGCTCACCACCGCCATCAACAACTTCAACGGCGACCCGGCCCAGCTGCTCAGCGCCTCCACCAACATGATCAACACCCTCAACAAGGGCGTGACCGACATCAGCGCCACGTCCCCCATCTCGCTCAACGACGCCGTCAGCCTGCAGGGCGCCGTCACGGGGCTCCAGAACGACGGCAACGCGCTCATCCAGGCGCTGAGCGACAAGAAGACGGCGTTCGAGAACGCGGGGCTCTGTGAAGTCGTCTTCAAGCAGTCCGGCGACATGGGCGCCGTCGCCAAGCAGCTCATCGACGCCGTCGTGCAAAAGGTGCCCCAGGAGGTCCAGCAGCTGGCGAGCCAGGTCTCGAGCGGCTTCACCGACACCCTCAAGCAGAGCCAGCAGGCCTTTGCTCCCGGCAACTGCACCAACCGCCAGGGCTCTGTCGCCCCAGGGACCGGCGCCAACGGCGGCTCGGGCACCGGCACCGGCACCGGCACCGGCAACGGCAATGGCAACGGCAGCAGCGGCAACCCCAACATGCCCGTCACTGCCGGCGCTGGTGCCGTCGTCGCCCCCCTCGCTCTGTGCATCGTCGCTGTCGGTCTGGTCCTGTAGATCGAAGCGAGGCTCGCTGTGGAAGGATGTGCTGTACGGGGTGTCAGGTCTGGAAAGACGGGAGAGAGTTTGGAGAGAAAGATGTTTACTCGGCTGAGCTGAGGTTTTTTTGCTGGTCATTCCCCAAGAAAATGGGCTTCTCTTCTATTGTAATTGGTGCCAGATAGTAATAAATTCCCCGCATTTTATTCAGCAACCAACCGCCTAGGCCCTGTGATAAATTCTGGGAAGGTGATAGTATGGTATACCTGGTAGCCTCTTCGTACGGCTGGTGAATCTGTTAGAGAGAACAAGCTCGATATCCTATATATCTTGCTGAGCCTCGTCCAGCCGCTGGGTTGAAGGTGTGGTCGACATTCTTCCACCCCATGATGTCATCTGCAGCTGCCCAAGGTGACGACCGAGTGATATTCGAGTGACAAGACCGCAGCAGCCCTTATATGGCTTCTCCCTCGTCTGGCAGTCACCACAGGAGCCCACTGGTCGAACGGTTAGGGTCTAATGCGCTGTAAAGCGGGTCGGTGTCGCACGTCTGGACTGATGGGGTAGGCACTCGTTAGACCCAGAGTTCAACTCACACCATGGGAACAACTCCTGTGTTTTTGGTTTTTCTCTTTTTTTTTATTTCTTCTTTTCTTCCGCTTGGGCTAGTGCGTGTAGCAAGTAGGATGGTTGAACAATAATGTTGTGGGTATCATGATGCGCTGCGTGAGGCCGCTTGAGGATTCGGCTGGGCCCTGAAATCTAGACATTCTAAGTTTGAAGTGATAAAGTAATAAGAACCCACCCCCATGTTATCTGAAGATCCGTCGACCACCCGTCCTGGAAGGAAACCTCTCGACGCCGCTCTTTTGTTGCTCCTGCCAGACCCGTAGAGATCCTATTCCCTGGCTCTGTGCGGATGCTTGGTAGCGACGAAGGGCCTCGCGTAGATGTTCGGGCCTCAGTGGCCCGCGTGGGGGCTCGCGTAGGATGACCTCGCGCGTTTGCCGATCCAGCTCCTCGTTTCGGCTGGCAAAACTCATCGACCCCTGCGTGGGCATGCCGGTGCTGCTGTCTGTGAAAGAGTTCCCGGCCGCGCCCTCGGCTTCGGTGGCGGCCTGCATCTGCTCCTCCTCCTCCGCCGACATGACCTTGCCAGGCCACGACATCTCCTCGCCCAAAACAATATGGCCATTGTCGTCCTCAGCGAAACCCGCGGCCTGCACCTCAGCACCCGCAGCTATCCACTCGGCTTGAACTTCGCGAGCAATTCTGATAATGTCGCAAAGGTAGAACTTGGTGACTGTCCTCACGGCAATCACGATCTGACTGGGAACGGATTGAGAGACCGTAGCATTGACGACCTTTGAAAGAGGGCAACTGTGTTAGAAATGGCTGGCGTCTTGGAAACGGAGGAACCTGTCCGCAGACCCTTACCCTTCTGACGACCTGGTCTGGCAGCTTTGCGGCCCTCCAGTTTCCGAACCGGTCGAACTGATCCGTGTCCATACACCGCGTGAGCATGGCACGAAGCCTCTTCTCCTCGGCAGTCTGCGCCTCGGACCGGCGCGTCGACGTTATCGACATGTGAACGACGTCGTTTTCATCGTCGTCATCGTCTGCTTGGTCACCGCCCGCAGCGCCGCCGCCATGGCCGCCCGTCGTGCTGCGGCCATCGGCACCTGCTCCTCCTCCTGCTCCGCTGACAACGCTCCCGCCGCCGCCTCCCGCCCCGCCGCCGGTCCCCGAGCGCCCGTTGACCAGGGACGGCGTCTGCTCGCGGGCCTCGCGGGCCTTGTCGGCCTTGGACTTGCGGCCGCGCTTCTTCTTGGCGGGCGGGCCGGCGGCGCTGCCGACCGCGCTGACCTGGCTGCCGGACACGATGCTCATGGTGTCGATGTCGACGGACGGGGAGCGCGGGCCGCCAATGTCCTCGGGCGGGAATGACGTCTGCCGCAGCGGGTGGGCGGACCCGGCCGAGGCGATGGACATGATGGAGGCCTTTCGTCGCTTCAGGGAAGGGGGTTGCTGGGCGCTGCTGCCGCCGCCGCCACCATCGGCTATCGAGGGTCGCTTCTTGCTCTTGGAGGACGGGGCAGGCGCAGCCGTCGCTGTCGTAGTCGTCGGGGAGATCTGCGTGTGCGCCAGGTGGGGTGGTGAGAGCGCCGTGGGCGACTGGGTGTATGTCGCTGGTGGAGGCGACGACGCCATTTCTTCCTTCTGTTCGACGCGGCGACTCGCGCGCGCACAATGACCTCAGGCGGTCTCTGTCGGATTGGCCAGTGCGTTTCAGCGCTCTCCGAGAGTCCGCGAGTCCGAATCCACCGCAGCTGGCCGGAGTGGAGAGTGATGCGCGCGAGTGCAGGGAAAAGCTTGTATGGTGGTGGAGTGGGAAGGAAGCTAAAGACGGCCGCCGCTGTGAAACGGAGCCGCCTGAGTCGTGGTGGGTTCAGCCACAGTCAGGGACAGCCACAAGCCTCCAGAAATTTGAGTGCAGCCACGCCTCTTATGCACGGGCTCCGTTCCCGGCGTTCGGGTTCAAGCGGCTCAGGGTCTCCAGTTGCGAGCTCCGATTAGATAGCGCGTGCTAGACAAACTGCAGCTTGAAGCACCCTGCGGGCGACCTGCAGCTGGGTCACCCCACTCCCCCAAACACCGCCCAAACACCATCAATCGCAATTGCATGCGGACGCTCGGCGCGGGCAAACCAAACCTGGAGTACCTGGCGCAGTGACAAAATTTTGACGAGTGACTCGCACGCTCCTTGATAAATACCGCCGGGCACGTCCAGGGCGGCCACCCAGGACCAAATCCTTCCTCGGCCTGATTCCGGCCAGCCCTGAGACCCAATTGATCGTCCGAGCCCCGCCTCGCTCACCATTGATCTCTGCGTCTTTTGCAAGATTTACACCACTTCCTCCCGAAAGATTCCCATCCTAATTGTTCCCGCCATGACCAAGCCCGAAGACCGGAGCTCGCCCGCCAGCGACGGCTCGGACAAGACCAGCTCCAAGCGGGCCCGCAAGCACCACGCCGACGAGGCCAATGGCGCCGCCGAGCACACCAAGAAGTCCAAGAAACGCAAGGCCGCCGGCCACGCCGCGAGCTCCGGCGTCCCCAATGGCAGCCTGTCGCACCGCCGCCTCAGCCTGAGCAAGGCCGCCCGCGACCCCCGAGACGAGCCGCCGCCCCCGCCTCCGCCCAAGAAGATCGACGAGTCCCGCTCGCCCAGTCCCGTCATAGACTTTGACGGCCTGAGCAGGCCCAGTACGTCCAATGATGCGTTCCCCAGGAACTGTGTGTCCCCTTTTTCTGACCATGGAACTTTCTCTTGACCCCCTGCAGGCGTCGGAACCCGGGCCCGCCTCGAGGAGACCCCCGAGCAGGCGGCCGAGCGCCTGGAGAAGATGCGCGGCGCCGTCCGGACGCTGCTCGAGTGCGTCGGCGAGGACCCCGACCGGGAGGGCCTCCTGGCCACGCCGGAGCGTTACGCCAAGGCCCTCCTCTTCTTCACCAAGGGCTACCAGCAGAACGTCAAGGACATCATAAACAACGCAATCTTCCACGAGGGCCACAACGAGATGGTCATCATCAAGGACATTGAGATCTTCAGCATGTGCGAGCACCACCTGGTGCCTTTTACCGGCAAGGTAGGCAGCTGAGCCCTTCCTTTTTTTTTCGCTTGTTACGCTCTGGCTGACGGTCTGTTGCCGTTCTAGATGCACATCGGATACATCCCGTCCAACTCCGTCATCGGCCTGTCGAAGCTCCCCCGCATCGCCGAGATGTTCAGCCGGCGCCTCCAGATCCAGGAGCGCCTGACCAAGGAGGTCGCCAACGCGATCATGGAGATCCTCAAGCCCCAGGGCGTGGCCGTCGTCATGGAGTCGAGCCACCTGTGCATGGTCATGCGCGGCGTCGAGAAGTCGACGGCCACCACCATCACGAGCTGCGTCCTTGGCTGCTTCGAGGGCCGCGAGCGCACGCGGAACGAGTTCCTCAACCTGATTGGCGTCAACAGGCGCTAGTGAGGACAAGGGAGGAGAAGCGCATTTCATCGATCTTGCTGCCATGTCCCAGACTGGGAAGCGTTCTTTTTTTTCCGTTCATTCATTTCGGCGCACTTTTTGTTTTACAAAAGGGGAGTCTTCTCGAATGAGAATGAAATACTCTCCGGCCTCTCATCCCCTCGTCGCGAGGAGCGAATGAGGAACCTCTTGGAGACGGCTTGCATAGTTGCTCACGGCGTTGGTGGTTTTTCTTGCAATCGGGAATACAGAAGGCTTCTGGATTTCAACATCATAGACCCGGAAAAGCAGGGTTCGACGGAGTGAGGTGCATGGTTCACATTTTGGGGGCTTTATTTGTTTTACATCTTGCTGGGCTCAACGCCTCGGTTGCCTCACCGGCACGTCACATTCAAATGTCTACACGATATGGGCAATCTCTATTCTTGTGTACAGTTGGAAATATCTCGGCCTGTTTACAGCAGTGTCTGCTTTACTCGGGTTATCCTGATACACGCTTTCAGTGATGATGTAGAAAATGCCTCCCCGTGCATGCTATAGCTCAGGAATGAACGAAACGCGAAGGAAACCCCTCCAATGCCCAAGGTATGTACAGGATCCATCAAAATCACTACACACCTGCCCACACTCATAAAATCAGAGGACACGGCGGTCCGCAAAATAAGCCAACCCCTAGGAGACCTTCCGGACGGTCCTCCCAACCTCGCCCCTCTCAACAGCCTCGACGCGGGGCCTCACGACCTTCCATATCTCCTCGGCAACATCCTCGACCGACGGGCTGGCGTCCACAACATGCAAATCCTCCTCCTCCTGGCGGAACCGCAGCTCCCCCGTCACTGGCGCCACCTCGCCGCCGGCCGGCTCGATGCGGCCCATGCTGAGGCCCCAGAACAGCTCGCGGACGCGGCACTGCATCTCGCCCCGCTCGTAGACCTCGCCGCCCCAGCCGCCGCGGGCTTTCGCCTGGGCCTCGTCCAGGTCCAGGAACAGGACCAGGTCCGGGCGCGGCAGGCCGACCTCGGGGGCGCGCGCCCAGGGCAGCGTCAGGGCCGGGTTGCGCTTGGCGGCGCTGTAGACGATGCCGCTGTGGTAGTAGCGGTCGCACACGACCGTAGTGCCTGAGGCAAGGAGGGACGTGATGGTTTTTCTGGAGAGAAAACGTGTGAGTAAATACGTTTATAGCGGGCAAATTGAGTAGTGGTGACGGATATGGGAGTTTGTGTGTTGGGGAACGAGGCGGGAAGTTTTCAGGGGCTCAGGGGTAAAATGGGGTTAGAGATTTGGACGGCTCGAAAGCAGCCAAACAAGACGGCACAATCGTGTTGTTTGCAGGCGTCGAAATG
>JNVV01000004.1:827878-900622 GCA_000733355.1 Falciphora oryzae
ATATACAAACAATAGAGGGCATGACATACACTGCTTCCCATCGGTTTGCACTGAAGAGCAGATGGATGACGTGGTCGTCCATGTCGACCTGGCTCCTCAGATAGCTGTTAATCATCTCCCCGATCGGGGTGGTCCTGTCTGCGGTGGCACACAGCGTTAGCAGACTGATCTGGAAATTTGAGCGTGGGTATAGGATGTTGTCGACACAATCTCCGGAGGTTGTTTGGGGATGTGGCAGTTGTGGCAAAGAAGGAGAAAAACAAAACACCCACCTGGAAACCGCATGACCTTGACCTTCCGCCCAAGCTCGACGAAGCGCTGCTCCAGCAGCTTGACCTGCGTCGTCTTGCCGCTGCGGTCCAGCCCCTCGAGCGCGATCAGGGCGCCGCGGGCCACCTCGGGCGGTTGTGGTGTGGAGGAGGCGGCGGCCCCGGCTGCTGCTGCCGCACCGTCCGTGGCCCCGCCTCCGCCGCCCCCGCCGCCCTCGTCTCCGGCCGAGGACCGCTTTGCCATCTCGACGGCGGACGAGGCAATCGCGGCCGTTGCTAGGTCGTTGATCGATGCCATTTGTGTTTTTAAGACTGGCTTGGTGATTCGTGTCGTACTTCTGGATAACTGGGAGAGGGGGTTATCCGGGCCCTTTTGTAATGATGAGCTGTAACCAAGGTGAATGTCGAAAGTGACGTAGTGGTGTAGGAGGATGTGGTGCTTGGAATTGCGTTTTTGAGTTCCCTCAATTCAAAGATGCGCCGCACTCAATTCTCCTTCCTGCCGTGCCCCTCACTTGAATTATATACAACGGCGCCTGGCTTCTTTCGTCTGGAAACGATTCGTGTGGTGTGACTTGTCACCTCTGGAGGAGGCGATATGGACGATTTGCTTTGCTCGTTGTGTCGCCCCGTGACGGAGGCGCCGAAGCCAGGGGCATCCGGCACACACTTGAACGTTCCACTGCCGCGCTTGCCAAAAAATTGAACCTTGGGCCGAGACGGTCAAGTTGTAGGTGGGCAGTGCAAGCAGTGCAGGCATCAATTGGGAGCTTCCAGCTCCGGCTAGAGGCCTCTCTCTCAATTGTGGGACGACATTCATGTCAGCTGCACAACACACCAGCTTTTACTCGCGAAACCCCACACAGCAGCACTGCGCGATCTGATCACTCACATCCCCAGCCTCCACCCCGCATTAGTGCGAGCAGCTAGCACGGGTTGGTGATGTTTCTCATGGTCAATTCGGCCACACACAGCCCAACTGAGCCTTGGTGCCATGCCTTGGATATCTCTACAGCCGATTGTGTCGGGCAAAAGGAGGGTTATCTTCAGACAGATCCCATAAGCGGGCATTCGGAAACGCCACAAAATCTCACGGTTGGGCGGTAGTTGGCTGTTATGGCATCGTTAAGTCCTCATCAGCATGATCTCGGGAAGGTATAGGTACCTTCTAGCACGGTGCGTTCGCGCTACCAGAGACGACCAAGGACGGGACTAGATGTCTTGAGGCACCAGGTCCCAGGCACTGTCTTGTCGGTACCTGCATTTGATCGCGAGCGGCGGCTGCACAAGGGGAAATTGACAGATCAACCACAGCTCAAATGCTCGATACGTCACAGGTTCGGAGTCGCTGTTGAGTTGAACAAAAGTGCATATAAATTCAAGCTCCAGCAGAACAACACCCATACAAAACCAAGTCGCCCCGAACCTAGCCATACCCGTATCATATACTCGTCCCCAATGGCCTCAGCCCCCAATCCCGTAGACCCCGTCCATCCTCCTCGTCCGCATTCGACCAGCTTAAAGAACGCCACGTAACTCCACACCCAGCCAGAAACACATACCAGATTAAAAGCAGTCGAGCCACACAGAAGCCCATAATGGAAAAGGTATCACCAAGAGGAAGAAAGAGGAGTCAGAGCAGCGGAGCTCCACGAGAAACGTATAAATCAGCAGGCAGAGGCTGACTCTACGAAATCGGCCTCAGTCGAGGTCTCAGTCTGGACCACAGCCTCAACTGCTGCAGGCGATGGGGCGGACGGTGCGATGGGCTCTGCCTCGTCCTTGGCGCTGTTGCTCTCCCACAGCTCAAAGCTCTCGCCGGTGCCCTCAATAGGCTGCAGCAAAGCAGCCTGTGGAGCAGGGTCGTCGCGCTTCCCCATAAGCTCGTCTATTGAGACGTCCGTCACTGACACCTTGTTCTCGGGCGCGAGCTTAAGCACGGCGTCGCCAGCGACGCTGGGCTCGGGCTCCTGGTACTCGTCGCCGCCGTGCACCGTCTCGGCCTCGTCATCGTCTCCAGGGACTATGATGACGGATTCGCTATCGCATCCTTCGGCGTAGTAGTCGGCCACGTTCATCTCCGACAGAGGCCCACGAGTCTTCTCAAAGACCATGTCGTCGCCATCAAGGTCTCGCCTGCGGGTCGAAGAAGAGGTCGTTTGGCTGACGTCGTCGACAGGAGGGATGTTCTCCTTGTCGCGGCCCTCGGCTGTCTCACGGCGCCGCTTCTGCTCGCTCTCCTCGTCGCTGCTAATATCCAGGACGCAGGTGCTGTGCTGGAGCAGGTTCGTCATCTCCTGCTCGGGAGTGTCCTCGTGGATGTCAAAGATCCATGAGCCGTCCAGCTCGGCCCCATACAGGCCACCGAGCAGGGAGGGCGATGGGGCGGTAGCGGCTGCCGAGCGCGAGGCATAGCTGGAGACGGTGCCCTTGAGGGCGGCGTCGAGCGAAAAGGGAGCAGCGGCGCCCAGACCGAAAGCGGGAGGGTCTACGCGGGTGAAAGGGCTAGCGGTGCGGCGACGGTTCTTGGAGAGAATCCCGACGCGCTTGCTCCCACGGGTGGGGGAGCGACCGGCGGGGGCGGACAGGGGAGCCGCAGTCGTGAGCGCTGTGTTGATCTTGGAGACGGGCGACCGAGGCTTGATGATGGAGCGTGGCTTGGACACACCCGCATTCTTCGCCCTGTTGAGGGAGGAGTAGCTCGGGGTCGATGAGGGCTTGGGGAGCGATGGTGCCGTCGCCTTGGTCAGGACAAACGACGATGGTTTGAAGCAGTCATTGGAGAAGAAGCTGTCGGCGCCCTTTGACCTCTTAGAAAAGATGACGGGGTCGACATTCTCCGAATCGTCGGTGTCAATTGATTCCGCCTTTCTCTTGCCTGAACCCGACGAGAAAGCTACACAGAACACTCAGTTAGCATGATGGCTATCGCGCAATATCGATTGACATGGTGAATGTATGGGATGTCATCTGCGACAGCATTTGATCGCATGGGAAGCAATGCGCACAAGCTGAACTAGCCTCGACAAGCTTGGAACGGACGACGGAGGGGAAATTAGAATTAGGAGCAGTAAGCAGGCCTACCATTCTGTCTGTTCTTCAAGCTCGTGAGGTTCTGCAGCCGAGCCCCATCCAGAGGGGCGAAGGGCTGGCGAGGAAGAGTGCTGGCCATTGTGGATCGAGGTCGACGACACCGGGCCGCGATGGAGACGATTGAAGTCTAGAGGCTGTCACTGGATATCTGAGCCGACCTATTCAATCGCCCACGGCTCCCTGGTTGGGCGCCAAGTCTATTGACGGCTGGGGCGGACGGTGGCGACAGCGATAGGTGGTCAATCAGACTATCGTTAGGCTCGAATGAATTCAATCGATGTATGTCTGTTTGTTTATGCCCTAGCTGGCCGCGATGGAAGAATGGCCCATATAAGACAACTGAGGGGCAGAGTAGGAAGGAGGGAAAAAAGAGGAGACGAAGTGTGGCCAGAAATGCGTGGGAGGTGGTAGTATTCTTATTGCGGGCGCAGCTGATGAGGAGGTGGTCTTTGGAACGGGTCGGCGTGGCGAAGATGTGGTCGCCTTGGAGGAGGCCCAACGATCGAGCGCGCGGATTGGGTGGTGCAGCAATGCCGATACCACCTGAGCTGCGGGCGCGCAAAATGCGATGCACTCGATCGACGTCAAACAGCGACCAACGGCTTGGGGTGCTTCCTTGCTTGCCGCCGCAGCAGTCGGGTTGCGGATCAGAATTTCGAGATTTCCGGAGAAGATGCGTGTCTTGTCTGTCCAGAAATTGTCTGTCCAGAAGTCTGCGCAAGTAGTAATATCTGGTGGGTTGGGTTGTGCGACATGCGGCGGAGGGAGGAGGGAAAACGAGTGCGCCCAGACTCTCCACCGTCCTGCAGGTCTAATTAACGGGCTGCGCAGCGTGCCTGCTCAACGTGCCGAGTCGTGGTAAAACTCGACGCGCGTGGGCTCGATTTGGCGTCGCTCCAACGAGATGGGGCCTCCCTCACAAGCAGGTCCAAGGGGGTGGGGAGGGGAAGACGGAATGCCCGCACAGTGGGCGGAGCTGGGCTTGCTGTGCTTGCTGGGGTGCAAAACAGGAATCAGGTGGCAGCAGCTCTCCTTGGTCGCTGTGCTCCTGGCTTGTGGCCAAGTATTTTACACAAGTTCATGCATGCAGGACATCCACCTGCTCAATTTGCTGGAGCCGGGATGCACAAGCGCCCACTCCTCCTCTGCGACTGGCTGCTGCATCGGTCGTGGCCAGCGAACAGTGCACAGCCAGGGAAATGCACGAGGACAGGACCGGCGTCTGAGGACCCGCAGGCCGAGCTGCTGCGCGAATGCGAGAAGGGGGGGTTTGGTGCTTTGCGCGCACCGGCGGAGGGGCTTGACTGGCTGAGGCCTGCGTCCATTAAACCCGCCCGCCAATCATCGCGTCCCCTGGGCGAGATCGCCCCTGCGTGTTCTGACTTCAAGATGGTCCACAAGTACCGCCCCACCACGCGTCCGTGTCCGGTCGCGCAATGGACGAGGGTTTGAAGGAGAGAACGAGTAAAAAAAGAAAAGAGAAAAAGGATTAAAATAAAGAGAGGCTCGTGCTTCTGCATGTGTAATGGCACCAAATAAGCTGGAGGCTGGGGATCTTCCGACAATGCGACTGCGCTTCCTCAGGCTCTCGTGCTTGGATGACAGAAGTCTCTTCCCAGCCGGAATCGACGCTGTCTCAACCCCAACCTACTGCTTGACTTAGCACCTTGGATTCCATTCGTTGAGAGGTTCTCCCGGCCGACCCGATTCCCCTATTCACCCGCCCGCGCAAGGCATGGAGAACATCCCAGACACTGTCTTGGGGGCGGAAAGGCCACGGAATGACGACCGTGTCGATCCGTGGTCTCCGGTAGGCGAGGCTCTTTGGGTTGACGACGAGTTGTCTCAGCTCGAGGCGGGCTGATCGGTGGTTTGGTTAACTAAGCGGTGTGGGCTTCACCAGTGGCGCGATCGGACACGCGGGCCAAAGGTCGCGGCAGGCCGTGTCGTCTGCGGCCGTCCTGGCCTGTCGCTTTATGCGCCACGGGAGCTGTGTGTTGGCTCTTGGTTGGCTCTCGGGCTGTCTCGTCCTTCGGATTCCCACCCACTGTGCCCGGCCGGATTAATGCAGACCAACTTCCACCTACCTCATTGAGTTCAAGGAAACTCGATGACGAAGGGGGCGACGGGCTGCCGTCGAGACAGCTCGATGGCCTCTGTGCCTCCTTCGTTTTCGTCTCGGCTCCGCGACCGGTTTCACCAAGTGCGGCCATTCGCGCTTCCCCTTGGCTTCCTCTGTCTGGGCCCATCTGCGGGCTGACCACCCAATTGCTGTGCTCGAAGCGGGAGACATCTCAAGCTGCAGAATGAGAGCTGCACGTTGCCGTCTGTCCAACCATGGCAAGGCTGGGGGCTCCATTCCCAGGTAGGCTCTGCTGGACAGGCGGCTTGGCTGTTCGACAAACAGCCCAGCCCACAGCATCGTAGAACCTCCAGACATGGAGAGAGCTACCGCCGATTGAGTCATCCATCATCCTTCAGGCACATTTCCCGGACCCCACCCGCCGCCGCTGCTGGCATGGCCATGGCCCCGTTTTGCGAGGCTGCTGCCTACCCCGAATCTTCTTTCCGGCCGGTGCCAACCCAATCTGGACTGGCTCCTCGGGCCTGCACCCTTGGCCCGTGCTTCCGGCCCGGAGATGATTCGCGCGATCGCCCCAAGCTTCGTTGTGAGCTCGGAGCTGTGGAGCTCGAGGAGCTTACTATGACGAGTTGAGACTACGGGCCAGGCAGGCACGGCAGGCAGGTAGCCCTACCCTTGGTACCGAAAGTAGCACCTCAAGCCATCTGATCGTCAATGTTGGGGTCCTTCAGGCGTCTTTGAGTCACCAAACATGCACACAAACAACTCGGCTCAGGCCCGGCATCCAATGGGAGGCTTAGACGACGCTTTGCAAACGGTCACCTCACTGCTGTGCTACCCGCACAAGGCGGGGTTTGCACTTCTGCCTAGAGCCTCGCAGAGGACCAACAAACGCTTTGTCGGGTTCAATGACCGCAGAGACAGGAACGAAGGCTCTGAAATACGTGACGGCTCGTCTATAAGTATAGGGCGCCCGATCGTTAGATGTCCGTCTCTCTGTCTGTCACTCTGTCTCTATCTCATACTCTCTTCTTTCGAATCCCCTCGACAGGAGCTTGATCACTTCCACTTCCAATCAGAATGGCACGGACCCACCAGACTGCCCGGCGGGCGAAGCCGCAGGACGAGCCCGACTCGGACTACACCGGGGACGAGGACGAGGTTGTGTCCGAGAACGGCGAGACGCAGGACGAAGACACAGAGGACGTCAGCGACGAGGAGCAGCGCAAGCGCGATGAGCTGGAAAAGGCGCCTATGAGGGCTGAGCTCAAGCTTCTCGAGAAGCGCTGGACCAAAAAGGGCGTGGGATACTTCTGTGAGCCCCAGGAGGACGAGGAGATCCCCGAGCAAAAGACCAATTGGTACGAGAAGTTCGCCCTTTGCCAGACCAACGTCTACGACTCGCGCAACCAGTTCGTCTCGAACAAGCACCTCTCGGTCAACTCCCCAGTCCTCAAAAAGGCGCTCAGGGACGTCATCGGCAACTTCCCGGGCATCTCCTTCTTCACCGACAAGATCACCCTCGAGTTCCCGCCCCGATGCTTGTACCACTACCGAGACGAACTCCAGGCGTACGCCGACAAGCTCAAGGAGCAGGGTCCCGAGTCTGAGGGCGCCGTCCACATGGCGGTGCTGATGGACTTCATCGACGAGCACTTCGCAGATACCATCAAGGAGGCCGACAACCTTCGGAAGGAGGGTCTCGTCAACTACGACCTGCTTTGGACCATCTTCAGGCCTGGCATGCTGGTCTACTCGACCATGCTCGGCCAGGCTCGCGCCTACAAGCTGAACAACTACGCCTACCAGGCCAACTCGTGCGGAGAGTTTCTTAGTCTCCAGTGCCAGTACGTCGACTTCGACGGCGACGACTTTGGTATCCGCCACACGACGCTTGTCGTGTGGAAGATGGGCGGCGCCGTGCCCATCGACGCCCTTTCTTCGTTTCCAATGAAGTTCCACCCCAACCCGGAGCAGGCGACCCAGGAGCTCCTAGAGCGGGGACGCAAGTGGGAGGCCCACGCCGGCCAGCACTTTGTGCACTACCGCGGCATCGCTCTGGACAAGGAGGGCTCCCGGTTCAACATCGACAGCCGCACCATGATTGTCCGTTAACCCTTTCCATTGCTAATCACTTTATTTCTACTTTCCTTGCATTGCTCGCAATTACTGACACTAATTAAAACGCTACAGGATTGCGCCACGCACCACCGCATCAACGGCAACTCGTCCTTCACTATCAGCGCGTTCCCACAGTCCCGGTCGGCTCAGGACAGGAAAAAGCGCAAGCAGAATCCCAGCACCACTGACGCCGAGCTGGTGCCGCAGGAGCTCAAGAAGTACACGAAACTTACGGACGACCAGTGCGTGCTCGCGTCCGCCACGGTGCGCGGGTTTGCCTTCTCGGAGAAGAAGTTCCTCGATTTCTTCATCAGCTGCGTTTCACCCATCGACTGGAATCGCAAGTGCTTCGAGCAGCTCGTGCTGCCCGACAGCCAGAAGGAGCTCGTCCAGGCGCTCGTGTCGGAGCACACGCAGCGCGCGACGGACCCCAAGGCCGCGGCGTTCGACGACATCGTCAAGGGCAAAGGGCGCGGCCTGATCCTCGTGCTCCACGGCCCGCCCGGCGTGGGAAAAACGCTGACGGCCGAGTGCGTGGCCGAATTCTCGGAGCGGCCACTATACATCGTGTCGTCGGGCGACCTAGGCACCAGCGCGTCGACGCTGGACGAGCGGCTCGCGCGCACGCTGGACCTGGCCAGCACGTGGAAGGCGGTGCTGCTCATCGACGAGGCGGACGTGTTCCTCGAGCGCCGATCGCTGCACGACATGGAGCGCAACTCGCTCGTCAGCATCTTCCTGCGCACGCTCGAGTACTACGGCGGCATCCTGTTCATGACGACGAACCGCATCAAGACGTTCGACGACGCCTTCAAGTCGCGCATCCACGTGCCGCTGCGCTACAGCGGCCTCCCGGCCTCGAGCCGCGAGCGCATCTGGCGCAACTTCCTGGCCGCGGGCGCGGGCGGCGGCGAGGTCGACATCGACGACGAGGGCTACCGGCGCCTGGCCGAGGGCGAGCTCAACGGGCGGCAGATCAAGAACGTGGTCCGCACGGCCAGGTCGCTGGCCGCGCACAAGAAGCGCAAGCTGGACCACGCGCAGCTGCAGCAGGTCATGGACATCCAGATGGCCTTTGAGCGGGACCTGGACGGAACCGATGACGACATTGACATGGTTGAGCGCTGAAGACGGGCAGTCAAGGGTTGTTGGTTGGGCGGGTCGGCGCAACGGATTTGTGGATTCCAGCGACTCGTTCACATGTGCGATCACAATCTTTAACTTGCTTTATTCTTCTACCCAATGGCTCCCCCTTTCATCTCGCGTTTTCTTCCTTCTTTCGCCTCAACGGGTTATTTTCAGATCTCTTCAGAGCCATCTCAACTTGGAAGCATGCTTGGTGTCTCAAGATTACACAGATAGAAGACCAGAATCAAGACAACCAACCTAGGGGCGAGTGCCCTTGCCAAGGCTCAATATCCCTTACATGTGAGCCATACCTAGGTCGGCATCAGCAACGGCCTCTCGCAGCGTGGCCATCCGTGTTCCAAGTCGCATGCATATGGTCGCATTACGGGGATGGCCAGCCGCTGCCAATGCCCTTCTCTGGCCCGTGTTTCCGCTGGCGCCCGGCGGCTTGTGGACCTGCTGGAATCACAATTCCCGTCTTGAGCTAGGGGTTCGGCCCAGCGGACGGAGGCTCCTCACGAGCCTAGGCAGTGATGGAGAAATGTTCAGGGGCTGATTCCGGAGCGCCCGCCGGCAGCAGTGGGGTAAGGGGTCTGGTTCTCCTAGCGGCCGTGGAGGGTGCCATCGAGCCTCACCGCTCTCGCTGCTTGTCATATTTCCTGAAATTCGACCAGATCAGCGTTGCCGTCGATGCGAGGGAGCGTCGAGTCGATCAGGCCCCGGGAGGGTATTGGCTGCAGCCTCCCTGCATCGGACGCCCTCACCGGTCTCGAGGCTGGATTCCGGATGCTTTTCGTGCGCCTGTGCCGCCTTCGATGTACCTTGATAACCAGAGCGGCAGTGCCAATCTGTGACGCAAGTGATGGGCCTGCTAGGACGGGAATGGGAGACGACGAGGAGACATCGACAGAATAGAGCTCGTTTCACCCACATGGGATTAAGTGCCTGCGTGAAATGACGAGTGATTCGAGGGGAATAGAGTAGTGAGTCCCCAACGGTAACGCGAAGGGCCTGGCGTGCAAACAAACTCGGATTTCCCAATTGGGCAGGCTCGCCCGCCGCTGTCGGACGTAGAGTGGAGGAACCTGAGCACCCCAGCACCTTCCCCTCTTTTTAGGGTAGTTGAGGACGGGTCGCTTGGTGGAACGTGCCCCCACAGGTACGTGGCACCCACCGAACATCACTTCCGGTGGAGAGCAAAGACGTTTTTAGCCGAGACGGGAGTGACTTGCAGCAGTGGCGAGACGAACTCGTCTCTCTCGGCCGACCCCCTGGCTTCTTCCATCGCCCTTTTTGCCCACCCATTATCATGCATGCCACCCAGAAAGCAGATCCCTACGAAGCGACGTCGAGCTGTGCCGCCTCCCAAGCCAACCGAATGTCACCTCGCCAGGTGTCTGCAGGGAATGCCAGGCTGCCAGCTCCTGGGCGCTGACCGTCGACACATGCACCCATGGCTCTCGCGAGACGTCGCGATTACCCGTGGCTCTGGCAGCTCGCCTTGACCTGGGTGAAATTGGGTGGCGTTTCCCTGCAGTGCCGCACTGCAGAAGAAGAAAAGAAACCTTCCGGTCGTCGTCACAATCATGCACGCCACGCTGTGAACCAGGAACTGGAAGCCCGCCCGCTCCCTCCCTTGCACGAGGCCAAAAGCAAAAGTGAAATGACGGCCACGAAAGATTGTCCATGGAAAGGAACCCGACTGGACCGGAGGAGAGAGCTCTTCCGTCCGTCCGTC
This sequence comes from Falciphora oryzae, assembly GCA_000733355.1. NCBI lineage: Eukaryota > Fungi > Ascomycota > Sordariomycetes > Magnaporthales > Magnaporthaceae > Falciphora > Falciphora oryzae. Next base: position 838,311 of record JNVV01000004.1, read on the forward strand.
CGTCCACCCCCAGCCAGCCAGCCCGACCTTATCCACCCGCTCATCATGGCCCCGGCTCGCACTCGGCTTCTGTCATGCTACACACAGCCGCCAGCGCTGCTCGCCGGCGCCCCCTTTGCCGATGGTCGGCGGGGCACACGATAAACACGTGGGAGAGGACGAGAAGAGCATGTCTGATTGCTGCTTCCGCCTTCGCTACCCTTCATCTTAGCTCAAACGCTGCTGGCTTTCCATCCGATACGCTGTCCTCTGATTCATGCACCGCCAGTACCTTGCCTATGGCCTGCTAGCTTGGATGCAAGATAGGCGAGCCGGCCTCGGCCTCGGAGCTCCATGGTATAGTGTACCTCTCTAATAGGCTGGGTATCTTGCTGGGCAGCTGTACCTATCTTGCCTCCTTGCGTCGGGTTGTTTCGTCTCTTTTGACTCACGCAGGTGTATCTATACCATGCGGTGTGGTAGTACCATTCCCTACCGGAACCAGTTGGTTCGATTTCTTTGCTTCTCTTGTCTCTGGCTTGAACCTAGGGAGGAGATATATTAGGGTCCATCGGAGCCAACGAGAGATGACCGCACGGCCGATGTCTAGGGTGCGTCCTGTTCCGGCGCTTATACGGTCCACCTTGTGTGACCATATCCCTCCCTTCCTCCCTGGCTCCATGCCTTTCCCATTATCAAATACACGCTACCCTCCGGTGTATTTGGAAACTCGCCCGTATTTGCTCCCCGGAATATCAGCGATCTTCCTCTCCTACCCTTAAAATCACCACCTATCACCTCATCTAATCCTTGGTTCAGCAAATATCTCTACAGCCTCGCCTCAACAGCAAGATCCCTTCTGCCAATATTGACAGAACTCTCATATCCGCCTCGAGCCCTCGACAGCACGCCTGGTATACTTTACCTTGACCTGACCCACAGGGCGGCACCTTGCTTCACACAGTCACACATACGACACGGTCACTTATACGGCCTAGACATACCCCTGGCCAAAGAGAGATAAATAATTGCTGGTCGACTCTCCGACACTCGTTTGTAGCAAACAAAGTTGCCTGACAGGTCAACTTCTTTGTTTTTATTGGATATATACGCGGGGGATTCCCGCCCTCTGGCTCCCCCCAAAATAGTCGTATAAGGCGTCAACAACTTTGTCAGATCAGCTTCTCAGTGTAGCAGCTCACACTTCGACTTCGAGCCCGACCCTCCATTCCACATGTCCGAGCTACCGAACACGCCCATGCCGGCTGGCACTCCCGTCCCGGCCAGCACGCCTATCCCGGCCAGCACTCCCGTGACGGGCACGCCGCCGAGATCAACCACGCCGGTGGCTCACTGTACCGCACCCACCAACGGTCACTCGACATCCAATGGGAAGTCCGTCTCTAACGGGCGTACTAAACTCCCAAACGGCGGTGTCAAGAAGGCGATTGTCCTCCACATCGGTGATCCAATCCGGTACAACCCAGACTCATATGAAGCCTTTGCCGAGGCCTTCGACGTCATTCGGCCGAGCCTACCGGAGCGGCAGCGCCCTGAGTTCATCAAGGCACTGCGCGAGGGCCGCTGGGGCAACTTCAGCGCCATCTTCCGCCCTTTCTGGGGCACCGGCGGTGAAATGGGCAAGTGGGATTCCGAGCTGATCGACCTCCTGCCACCAAGCTGTCGCGTTTTTGCGAGCGCTGGTGCTGGCTTTGACTGGGCAGACACGCAGAAACTTGGCGCGAGAGGTGAGTCGAGTCCGCGACTTCGAGGCTGGTGAATTGGGACTGTGTTGGGCGTCCATGTTGATGTGGAAAACGAACTTGAGCACACAGGCATTATATACTGCAATTCTGGCCTCGCAGCCGCCGAGGCTGTGGCCGACTTTACTGTCGCTATGGTCCTCTCGACATTCCGGCACCTGCCCTGGTGCATGGGCGCGGCGATGGCGGGTCTGGAAGCCGAGGAGGACTCCAATTTCAAGCTCTGCCACGCGCTGGCGACGGCGCGCTCACACAACCTCCGCGGCCATATCCTTGGCATCGTCGGGCTCGGCAATATCGGCCGGCAGCTGGCCGCGAAGCTGGGTGGACCGGCATTTGGCATGGTGATTCATTATACGGACGTCCGCCGCAAGCCTGAAGAGGTAGAGCGCGAACTGAACGTCACCTATCACCAGGACACCAGCTCCCTCCTAGCCGCCTGCGACTGCGTTGTGCTCTGCGTCCCGCCCAGGGCTGATGGCCAGCCCATTTTGAACCGCGCGGCGCTTTTTGGGTCGGGGAAGGGCTCTGGAGGCGGCCACCTGAAGCCCGGGCTGCGCGTCGTGAACGTGGCGCGGGGCTCGCTGGTCGACGAGGAGGCGCTCGCGGACGCGCTCGAGTCGGGCATCGTCACGGCCGCAGCGCTAGACGTGCACGCATCAGTACGGCAGTGCATAAGGCCCGACGAAACAAAACCCAAAAATGGCAGCTAAACTTACGCCCATGTGGGCCAAAGGCGTGCAACATCCAAATTTAGCAAGCGCATAGCCCAAATCAATGTTAATAGCCGAACCATTACATCCTTACCATTTTTCGGCTATTTAAATCGAGCTTAAAAATGCAAACCGGTAAGCAGAGATTTACATTCCTTCATACCATTTTACATGGCTTTACAGCTTTACCATGCCTCTGGACGTCCCCAATTGTAGGCAGAAAGTCCATGCAACTATCATTGCTTATGCCAATCCTCCTTCTACATTTTGTCCCGACTGTAGCTATCGCTTTCCTAAGCCCCTTGCCCTTGGCGACGAGGTTGTTAACCTATTTATCGTTTCGTTACTTCCCCCACCACGATTTCCTACCCTTGCTTTATCGTTGCCTGCCCTCCCTATTAAACGAAAAACACCTTTGGCCGATGATACAGCTTTTGCCGTGCGTGAACGCAACTACAGCATGCTATTAACCAAAAAGCCTTCCAAATTATTAAGTGTTACTATTAGTACGAACTTTTTTTATAGCAAACACTACTACTAAAACGAAAACGACCTTATCTTTGCAAAAATCCGGCATTACTAAGCTATTACCCCGTTAAAAGTTTTCTATTTTGCCTAATACTTAGCCGAGCACGTTTTCCCTTTATTCGAATATTTTATCATGTTTATCGTAAATAAAAATGCACTTTTTCCTACCCAAAAAAAGCTCGATTGGGTTTTAATCGCCGGGGTTAAAGGCAATAAAACCGGCATTACCGAAATTCCTTACATAATCGAAGGCCTAATTTCGTTCGGCCTTTTGCTACGTAAGCTTTACCTAAATACGCGATACATTTCCTTTTTCCCAAGCATTTACTTTAGTTAATATGCTTTTATTAAAGCTGTTAAAGCCGAATACACTTTATCGTTTTTCGCCAGCACCCTTACAAATCCTCCTGCTTCTAAAAAGCTAGCTTACACCTTTAAAGATGATATTTCCCTAGCAGGAAGCAGCCCCGGAGGACCTATCACCCCATCCTTACGCAAAAAGGCATTAGCTCCCGCACGCAAACGCAGCGTTAAAAAAAAACCGGGAACGAAAATTAAAATAAAGCTAATAGCTTGGGTAACCAGGCCTTCGAAACACGTAGTTGCCCCCATCCCGCTATCGTTCGCCCCACCACATCCACCAAGCTCCCCATTAGCGGAGATGTCCGCTGCATTATTAGATTCGTTGCCTAGTAACAATGCCAACGAAAAGGCGAACGAGTTACTACCTGCCCGGTACACCCTTGTACGCGAGGGTTAACCCCAGTAAGTGGATGAACACGCATAAGAATATATTAATGCGCAAAGCTAATACCTATGGATTAAGGGCATATCGCGTACTTCCAAACCCACAACTATTCCACCTCTCTTTATGGAGCTCCGTAACAAACGGGGCCGGGCTTTGTTTACCGGAGCAAACAAATCCCCCGCTAATAAACGGATTCGAAATTGCCAAGGTAATGAATTCGATAACCCAAATGCATCGGACGATATTTCGGGCTAAAAAGTGTTTACGAGGATGTATTAACAGGTTGGCGCACGTATGTACATTAGCAATCTACTACTTTACTCTTTATTTGTTTGCAATTCCAAATTTCCCATGTCCTTAATTAGATCTTCCGTTTTATCGGCTGGTTTTTCGTTTTCTTTGGAGCTATCCTCCGCGAGCTAGTGTATATTTTGGAGTTTAATTTCTAACCTGCGGATAAAAGTAGCCGCAGATTTTTTATCTAGCGTAAAGGAAATGGAAAGCGACAATATGGATTGTACACCAGTGCATACGTGCTTTTTTAAAGCTTCTTTTAACGCAAGGTACTGCTTAAAATAGGGCTGGTCTCGTTAGGCATGCGTTTTCTATATGGGCAATCCACCGAATTTGTTTATAGCTGCTATGCAAAAAGCCAGGGTTTCCAAAGGAAAATATTCGTTAATATCCACCTGTTTTTGTTCCAACACCTTTTTAACGTATTTTAACGCCATAGGATTAGGGGGGATACGCTAATTTCAAATGCTATCTTTTAAAGTGTGGTATAAATGCTAGGGGCGTCCCGGGATAATATAAGGTCGTCGAAGTTGTCGTCGGATACGGTGGTTATTCCAAAAGGAAATAAAGTCTGCGAATTTTTAGCGGATAATGGGTATGTAAATAAAAAAAAAGGCGATATCATTTATAAGGATTCCTTTTATATAAAAACCCTCTATCGCTAGTTTGCTTAAAAAGGTTTGAAGTTGTTAGTAATAAATTAATTTAAATAGGAGGGTATAGATATTTATACGCTAAAATTAGGCTTTGCTTAGGCACAATCGGGACCACCAACTTTCGATTTTAACGTTAAACACGCTTTTCCCAAAAATAAAGCATTTTTAAATGGGAATCTCCTCCGGCTCCTGCTATGCGGGTGATATTTCGGGGCTAAAAGTAAGCGCAGTAGGTATTACGGAAGAACTTTTTTATGCATATGTCGTATTAAGGCCTACACCCGATAATATATTCGCACTTCCCTTTAGCCGAAGCTGCTTTGTTTTTGCAGCTAAGGCAGCCTTGGTGAGGAGGTACTGCACCGCGCACAAAAGTTCCGTTTCCACTCTACGATCCGTACGGATAATGAGGGGGAGGAAGCTATAGTGTTTAACAACATGCAAGTATTGCGTAATAACGCTGCATGCTGTGCGTGCGCAAACGCCCACGTAAAACCAGGGAATAAAGCGAGAATGGGCATCGATAGCTGCGTAAATTTCGATACCAAAAGGTGCAAGCTTCATATAGCCATCCATTAATTAAATCCAATTAGGGCCAGGGGTAATATACCTTCCTTTACGCCGGTGTCCGTAATAGCGCCGTTCTTGCACGCTAACTTCGTAATAGGTGCGGTAAACTTCGAATGCCAACTTCTTTAAAGCACAAATCATTTGCTAGCGTATATGGGTGTATAAATGGTTGCGGCCGTAAGAATGGACGATATTGGTAATGTGCTTGTTAATACGGAAGTATTCGTCTAGTTGCTACCGTACTAGATTCCGGAATTCGGGAGTAAGGCGGCGCCGGATGTCGTGCTGGAGGCGGAATCGTCGTAAGCCGGAAAAGGAAATAGTAAACCCTTCGGTAGAAAGGATTTCGAGGATTTCAATATCTGAATAAAGATATTTAAAAAAGAGCTTTTGGATACGAGGAAGGAGGTTAGGGGTAAAAAGAGTTTAACCTTTGCGAGCTTCCACGCCCCATTTGCGCAAAGCCCGGTTAAACGTGCGAAAGGTGAAAAAAAGGTTTTTTTTAGTACGAAGCCACGATAAAATTTCGGCGCGGCTAGTGCTTGCAGCGTAAGCTTAGGTAATAAAAGCGCGATACGGTTTAAGGTTGATGGAAAGGCGAGGCATTATGGGCTAAGGAGTAAAAGGAGAAACAAATGGAAAAAAAGGAGGACGAGAAGGTATGGGGTATATATTAGGATATGTCGGGTGTATATAAATGTACATACGTTTATATAGGTGTACCGGGTTTGTATATAAAGGTACATATATTAAATTCCGCATTTTTTAATATAATTTAAACAAATTTTATTATATAATTTAATTTAAACTTATACATTTTATATGCAATTTTATTTAATTTTAATATAATTTATTCCTTATAAATATTAAAACTTATTAATAAAAATAAGTTCGTTCCTTTATAAGTAAAAGTGTAAAATGCAGCCAACTCCTGTAAGGCCCTATTGGCTATAGTAAAATCCTGTGCCCCTTTGGAAACTCCTGGTTATGCTGTGTAAAGAAGGGCTATATCGTATAACCCCATGTAAGCCTATATCACCTCCTGTTAGCCTAATCGCTGCTGTCGTTAAGAATGTTACCCGCCTTTTTAGCTTTCGCAACGGCAATCTAGGTTTGCAAATCGCGAACCATGCCTTTTATGCGCTTAACCGACAGGTTTTTGATTATGTTAGCCCAAACCCCGTCGGTGGAATCCTTATCCCGCTTGCGTTTGCGAACTAAACTAGGGTTAGCTTTGTAAATTTATGTAAGGATCTGTAGGCAGGGATATTTACGAGTCGCGGTAGTGATAAAAAAGCACTTGTAGGCAGCGCTCAAGTACTAGCAATTCGTACAAGCACCATTAAACACCAGCCGATTGCCCACTTTGCCCGCGAGGCAGCTGCCGCAAAGGCCAGTGCTTAAATCGTGCGCACACTTTTTGCATACCTTTTTGCCGTTAGTTGGGTGTGTTAGTAGGTTACACTGGTGTTAAGGTTTGTAAAGGTATGGAAATACTTACTAGGTGTATTAATAAGCGCGTACGCCACCAGCGCCTGCTATTGCTGCTAGCGCTCCTTTTTAATAACGGTTTGCACAAGGCGCGGACCGTGCTGAACCTTTTTGGGGTCAATAAGACGGGTAACCTCCTATTGCCACTTTTAATTAAAATTTTTACAAGGGTGTATAGGGGTGTATATACCTTGCCTCCGTCCTTAAAGGTAAGAATCTCCCCGATTATTTTCCAAATGGCATTGTCATCCGAGTTTTAAAGGTTGCCGAATAGCCAACCAGTAATAGATATGGGGGAGCTTATCGTCGCTTGGGTAACCCTATTAGCCCGTGTAACAAGGGGTCAATAACGGCTTGGAGAAAGAATCTCTAAATTGCAGATAATCTTTTTATGGGCTCAAAAGATGCTTGAGGAAGAAGGAATCTCTTATGGAGGACATAGGAGATGGCAGGGTTTATATAAACCACCCTGTAATCCGTGCGAAGTATTGAGTACATGATTCACACTGCCCCTCCGGCCTTCGGCCTTTGGGCCTCGGGGCCGTTAGGCACCTATACCGGTTCCCGGACCTTTTGTGGGGCCGATTAGGTGAGTCCACAGGTTCTTCCGTGTAACACTATCCTCCTCTTCTTAGGGCGCGTCTCGAAACCTTTTAAAGCCCGCTTAAGGGATGCGGCCGTGCCTATATCTTATAGCACGCGGGGGTCCCTAAGCTTATCGGGGTTAAGCCGATAAAAGGCAACAACGTATTGCTTAAATCCGTCGGTATCGAAATGCTCCCAAGGTTCCCACGTCCAATCCTTTTTTCGTAGGTAATCTTCCCATCGGATAAAGTAACGAACCTTCCCGCTTATATCCATGGAATCCATAACCTTTTCTACAACGAAATCTCCTATAACCGAAGGGGCCTCCCGCAATACCTGGTTAGGGTTAGGTTGTGCCTAAATGCTAAAGCGGTAGGGTTCGATAAAGGACATATGGAAAGCGTTATGGATTTTCCAGGTTTTAGGCAGGGCCAGTCGTACCGCCGTGGGAGAAATAACCTTAAGGATCCGGAAGGGCCCGAGCATTTTGGCATCGAATTTTTTGGCGGGGCGACGGGTCTTTATATGCCGGGCGTTTAACATAACGAACTGTCCTTCGGTAAGGACCGGCGAAGGGCTTCTCCTTTTGTCGGCCCAATGCTTCATTCGTTCCCGGGCTTTCTTTAGGTGTTGTTTGGCTTTTTCGTGCACCTGGGTCATCTAATGCTGGTAGAATTGGCTTGCTGGATTGCGTATTCGTCCTAGGAGAGGGGGATTATTGGAAGCTAGGTGGTACCCGTAGTTGGCGAAAAAGGGAGTAATGGAGGTACTTGCCAAAAATATATTATTATAAGCAAATTCCGCCGTAGGTAATAGCTTAACCCAATTGGTCATTTCGTAATTTACGAAAAACTTAAGGTAGGCCTCCAAACTTTAGTTAAGCCTTTCGGTTTGTCCATCCGTTTAAAAATGGAAGGCAGTGCTTATTCTTAGTTTAATGCCTACCAAACGGAAGAAATCTTTCCACAAATGGCTTGTAAATCTAAAATCTCTATCAGAGATAATATCCAAAGGCACACCGTGCAATCGCCAGTATTCTTTGGCGAAAATGCGGATAAGGTCATCCGACTTCTTACCCTCGATTTTAAGGGGGACGAAATGCGCCATCTTGGTAAAAGGGTCTACCATTACCCAAATTGAATCGCACCCATCGCTTAAAGGGAGGTCCGTAATGAAATCCATAGCTACCGTTTTCCAGGGCTGGTAATGCAGCTCTATGGGTTGTAAGGGTCCAAAAGGGGCATGCCTTAAGGCCTTATTGCGTTAGCACTCCAAGCATCCCCTTACGTATTCCCGGACTTTTGCCTCGATATTGGGCCACCAAAAGTGCCGAATAATTAACTCGAGGGTTTTATCCATACCCATATATCCAGCGATTTTTGTGTCATGTTCGAACTCGAGGACTTCCTTTTGCAAGGCCTCCGTTAGCACCCACAATCTTTCCTTATAATAAAGGAGGCTATCCTTAACTTCTTCACCCTTTTCGGGCTTTTAAAAGCGGCCCTAATATTCGGGATCCGATATACCAGCTTATTTAACTTTGTTAGTAAATTCCGTAGCCCATTTTAAAACTGGAATACTGCAAAGCCGGCCTAGGGACAAAAGGAAAGAAGGTGCTCCTTGCGGCAAAGCTTCTTCCATGGGGTTATCTTTTTGTCCTTCCAGGGCCGAAATTCTTGCTAAAAAGTGTTTTTTTTGCAAAATCGTCGTAATCGGCTGATCTTCATTCCCCCCTTTTTTAAGCTTGTACTGGGGTAATTTCGATAGCACATCGGCCTTTTCATTTTGCTTTCCTAGCCGGTAGTTGATTATAAACCAATAACCAGCTAGTTATTATGCCTATTTGGCTTGCCTTCGATTAAGGACTTTGGCCGTCAGGAAATATTCGAGGTTCCGGTAATCCGTATAAACCTTTATCCGGTACTTTGCCCCTTCGAAGTAATGCCTCCACCTAACGAAACAGTCAACGACCGCCAAAAGTTCCTTATCGTGGATTTCATAATTAATTTCGGCGGGCGACATTTTTCGTAAATGGAAAGCAACGGGGTGCAATTTATTGGTTTCGGGGTCCCTTTAGGATAACACCCCTCCAAAGGCAAAGTTCGAAGCGTCTATTTCAACTTGCGCCGGGAGAAACGGATTAAAATGCCGGAGTATCGGAGGTGAAACGAAAGCGACTTTAAAGGCTTCGAAAGCCTATTCCATTTCGGGGGTTTATTGCCATTGGCTTTTTAGCAAAGTGTTAGCCGTCGTTATAAGCCTAACGATTTTTAAAAACCCTTTAATAAACCTCCTGTAAAAGTTAGCAAAGCCGACGAACGACTAGGAGTCTTTAAAGCAATTGGGGGCCTTTTATTAGATAATAGCATCAACCTTGTCTTTAGACATTGCGATGCCCTCGGGTCCTATTATATGACTAAGGAACTCGATTTCGTGTACCCCCTAAACGCATTTGCGAGGGGCCACGGCCAGGTTATGTTTAGTAAGGCGGCGAAGCACCTCCTTTACCAAACTATCGTATTGTTCTTTGGTTTTTGCGTATATTAGGAGGTTATCCAAATATACGAGGAGCCCGGCATCGATAAGGTTTATAAAGATATAGTTTATTATGCTTTGGAAGGTGGCGGGGGCGTTGATAAGGCCTATAGGCATAACCGTAAACTCGAAGACGCCGTATTTGCAGCGGAAGGCCGTAAGCTATTCGTGCCCTTTTTTTATCCGAATTAGGTTAAACCCAGTTTTAAGGTCGATTTTCGTTTTCCATTTGGCATTCCGAAATCGATCCTAAAGCTCCGTAATAAGCGGGATAAGGCACCGAATCGGAATCGTTTTAGCGTTTACGTCCCTATAGTCGACCACCACCCTTAAAGGATCGAGGGGGTCTTTTTTTTCTGCGAACATAAGGGGCGAACTGTTGGCAGTTTTGCATGGCCTAGCCCGACCGATTCGTACCTGCTTTTCCAGCCACGGCTTTAGGACATCCAATTCCCTTTGGCTCATTAGGTACAAAGGGCCATAGGTTAATTAAACTCCTTCTTTAAGGTGAATTTCGTAATCCCAGGGCTGATAATCGGAAAAACGGGTGGCAGCCGCTTCCGTCATAATAGGGAGAAATTCCCTAAACTCCTGTAGCACCGATTCGAGGCCGTCGGAATCTGCTTTGTTCACTTCCTCAAAGGAAGGAATACCGTGCCCGTATTTAATAGCGGCAATAATCGCGGGCTTAACTGTTTTCATGTTCTCCCGAAAGCGTAAGCCTTTAGGCGGCCGTAAATCCTGTAGCTTCCGTGCCCGTAGCTTGTTGCATTTCCGGCATTTGTCCGAATCCATCCGGATGTCCCGAAGGTCGCGATCTAATAACCCCAGCGGTAGGTGTTGCCTTTGCCATACGAAAGGCAGGATAATATCGCAATCTGGATCCGTAGGACTAATTTCGAACGTTTCCGTAAAATAGTGCGTTTTGTGCCGGAAGGTAACGTCGACAACTAGTTGCTTTCCGGCCTCTAGTTCGATTTTCCCTAAAAAGGAGGTTATTACGCGAGGGATAGCTTTGTCAACCAGGTGACCTGGGAGTTGCTTGGCTATTTTGTCCGACATGACCTTCGTATCGCTACCTCCGTCTAAAAGGACCCGGATAGGTATCTCCTTCGATCCCCTCGCTCGTATATACATACGGAGGATCGGTTTTGCGAGTTCCTTATCCGTTAAGGGCCTTCGGGACTAGTTGGCGGCGATAGTCGATGGTTGTCAACAGTTATCGTCCGATTCCGAATTTGATAGTTTAAAGATTCGTGGTTCGCTCGGGGCTTTTAAGGTAAAGCTAGCGATTTTAGCCTTTTTAGCCTATGGCTGTTCCTTTTATTCGTCCGTTGCAAAGCGTTTAAAGATGGATTTGGCACCGGCCGTTTTTGCTGGTATAGGAGGGAGTTTTTTGCCGTTAGTATCCTTTTTGGCGTAGCATTCTAACGTATGGTGCCTTTTTTTTCCGCAGCGCTAGCAGTTGGCTTTGGCCAACTTTCGTGCGTCGATATCGCGTTATTCGATTCCTTCGAGTGCCAATTTGGTGGTAGTCCAAATGTTGTTCTTTTTATCGGCGGCCTTTTTATCGTTAGCCTTTTTTCCGGAACGGGAGTTTGAGGATGGATTTGGGTTCCTGTCTTTAGAGCTTTTGCCGCGGCGACGGCCCGCATTCGAGCGCTCCTGATTCGAAGCGGGCTCGTCTTTTCCCTTTTCTTTTTAGCCCGTTCCTTGCATCAAAACTTTAATAGAGGCTTTGTCTGCGAGCTTTTGCTCGTAAGTAATTCCTGCCTCCTAAAAGGCTTCGAAGAATTCGGCGTCGTTTGTAAAAATTCGACCTTTATTAGCATATACCAAATTGGCGATACCTTCGGGTAGCGAGGATCGGACGAAATCCCGGAAAGTTGTACTGGTCCATCGGGTGGTGATATTATATTGCCCCAGCTCCGTTAGGTAGCCGACGATATCGCCGTTATACTTTAAGGACCGGAGCTTTTTGGCATCGGTTCGTTCCTCGTTAGGGTCCTTATAATGTTCTTCCAGCGACAAAGCGTATCCTTTCTAGGAATTTTAAACGTTTATGGATTCCAGTGAACGTGCCCTGGCTACGTGCCATTGGAGGGCGGTTCCTTTTAAAAGGGACTTAACCCAAATGATGCGGTGCGGGTTACCCGTAAAGCTTTGGGGGCAGGCGTTTATATAAGCTTGTACTACGAACTACCAGTTTTTAAATTTGGTGCGATCCTTTTCGAAAGCGCTAGGGGTTTTAAGTTGCACGGGGTTAACTATAAAAACCGTGCTTTGGGGAGTTCCCATAAGGGGTTGCGAGGCCTTATCGTTTAGCGGAAAGGGTAATCGGAACAGCCGTAGCCTTTAGTTAGGAGGTTTCGGTAGCAGGTTATTATCGCTATCATCCGATTCCGAAAAGTCCGAAAAGTCCGGATTACCGGCGGGTTATCCTTATGTCCGTCCCGGCGTAATATTTATGCGGGTTTGGTTTGCTCGGGTTTGTAAATCCTTTAAAGTCCGTTCCATTTGTGCGGCTAGCAAGCCGGCGTTCGATCCAACGATCCGTTCCCGCGCTATCAAGCTTATTTGTTTAAAAGCGGAAGGCGGAAGTATATCGGTATCAATTTCGGCCCTATCTTCCCTAATAGGGACGGGTACGTCCTAGGGAGAGTTTCGGTTTGATCCGGGTTGTTGAGACGATCGTTGCAGGGCCGAAAGTACGGTAGCTGATTTAAGCCGCTTTTTTTGTGCTGCAAGCTGCCGGCTTTCCCGTACGGCGTTTTTAATAAGCTAGCGAGTTTGGGCCAATATGCGTCGCTCGGCTTCGGTGAGGGCTTCGGGCGAAATATGCTCTTTGGTTAGGAGATTTTGGATTTGGGCATCCTTATCGACGGCCCAGTTAGTAACTCCCTTTTCGAAAGTGGAAAGTCGTGCTTGTAGGTTTTGCAAGTGGTTTTGTTGGGCCCGAGTAACGTTCCGAAGCTGAATTAGGGCCTTCGAACGGGTTTGTTACTTTTTGGCTAAAGTGGCAACCGTAGCCTAAATTTGTTATGCAAATGCCTGGCTTTCTCCGATAATCCGTTACCGGAATGCCTTTTATTGCTCGGCAAAAGCGATCAGGCCTTCCTTATATAAGGAAACGACGGTATTGTACGCGTGGGTGATGTGGTCGTAATGGGTCCTAATTTCGCGGATTTGTTCCCGATCGGCGAGGATTTTTTAGCTCACATTTCGGGATAGGGCCGAAATTGCTTCGTGCGTACTGATAAATTCCCGCTGGATTTTAGTCATCCAGCCCGGGGGATCCTGAAGGCGTTTTACGGATATAAGGGCTTGTTATTCGAGGGCTATGCTGAAAGGGGGTGCCGAATACAGGATAAGTGCCTTTTGATCGTCGAGCATAGGGGTATTTTGACGTTCTTCTGGTGCAGACCGGGAGGGGCTTTCGGGGGCTTTTCCGGCCGCTTTTTCAGATTGGGCCGGCATGGTATCGGCAGGTATACCGGAATCGCTGGGCAAAAAAGGGGATTCCGTTGATTCCTGGGCCGGCATGCTAAAGTCGCTTGGTAGGGAAGGAGATGTCGTTGCAGACGAGATGAGGGGGTCCGGTTCCCTGTATTCCTGGGCAGCGTAAAGTCCCAAACGTACAAGGGAGATCTTCCGGCCTCTTTTGGAGTCCCGTGATTTCGCCAGGGCGATTGAGAAGGTGAAACGACCCTTTTGTATATTCTTTTCGCTTTTACCCGTTTGAGAACACCGGTGACAGTTAAAATGTTTGTGGTGTGGCCCCAGGGTTTTATTCGCTAAAGAAGGCAACAGTTGGGGTTTGGGGGTACCGATTGACAGGGCCTTTCCAGAGCTTAGGAGGAAAGATAGTGAGGCTTCCGTTAGGGGGCAGAGCGAAAAGAAAGATTATTTGTAACAAGGGGTCAATAACGGCTTAGAGAAAGAATCTTTAAATTGCAGATAATCTTTTTATGGGCTTAAGAGATGCTTGAGGAAGAAGGAATTTCTCATGGAGGACATAGGAGATGGCAGGGTTTATATAAACCACCTTGTGATCCGTGCGAAGTATTGAGTACATGATTCACACTGCCCTTCCGGCCTTCGGCCTTTGGGCCTCGGGGCCGTTGGGCACCTATACCGGTTCCCGGACCTTTTGTGGGGCCGATTAGGTGAGTCCACAGGTTCTTCCGTGTGACAGCCCGAGCGAGCGCTACGCCCTTATAGCTCCACTTGATAATATGGGCGTATTTCTTGGGGGTAGAGGCAGGCGCGGAGGAAGATATGGTGGGTGAGCCGGTATTAAGCGGTGTAGGCGTTTGTAAAAGCGGCTGCTAAGTCGCGGTCTTTTAATCGGGGGTTGATAGGGGTGTAAAGGTCTGTAAACGGTCGTGAATCCGAAAAGACCGGCGGGATATCCCGGACAACTTTACCTGAAAAAATCCCACCCAATATGTTAGCAAATGTTTTAACCGCCGTGGATTAACGAAAAATGGCCGTATGATAATAAAAAGTCGCGCGTTTTAAAGCGCGTAATCCGTAGATTCCAAAAATATATGTATAAAGCCGTAATAATCGCTGCGCGGTGGTGTAAAAGCAGTTATACTTATTTAACGTGGTGGTGGAAGTGTCGGAATCAAAAAATGATTACCGGGAAACGATTAGCGGCGACTCAATTTAATGTGGGTGCAATAGATCCCGAGCTTTTGATTGGTCCAACCCAATTTGTGGAGACGTCCCTCCCGCACCTGCCGTGCACCTATTGAAATTGTGGCTCCAATTGGGTTTTGTCTCGTCGGGCCTTATGCACTGCCGTAATCAGAGCCCCGCATCAACCTGCGCCTGCTCCGCATGGCCACGGCGAGTAGCAGCAGCGTCGGGGCTGCCGGCAGCGGCTTCAGCTTCCCGGGCAGGGTTATGCTGACGTGCCACAACGCCGGCGGCACCGTCGAGACGCACGTCGGGTTCGAGGAGCTCAGCATGCGCAACATAATGGCTGTGCTCGGCGGCGGCGTCCCCATAACGCCTGTCAACCTGCGGTACCTGAAGAAGCAGTGAAATAAGTGCCTGGGAGTCGAGCGGCTAGGGTAGCGCTCTTTTCTTTCGTATAGATTAGAGATTGATAGGCGGCCTGAGCGTTGATTTTCTTCTAATACCAAATCCATTCTTTTAGTGTTCCTAACATGGTTACCATGCTTGTCGTTAGTCCTCAGATAGACGCTGGTAGAAAGCGGGTACAAGGATCACAGATCAACACCTGGGAGCAGCAGTCTTAATATGCTCCCCTCCAAAACTCAAGCATTGGATTCCGTTTATACTATATGGCGGAAAGATTAGAATGATACTGTCACGGCACCAATGAGGGCGAAGAGACCGGGCTGCAACAAACCCTCCTGGTTAAATTGACTATCTAGACTAGAACTAGGGAACGAAAAGGAAGAAGTCGTGCGTTGCACGGCTTGGATCGATTGCCCTAAGTAGGCAATTGGATCGGACCCGCTTGGTGGGTCACCTGGCGCCCAGCCACGCCAGGGCAGCGGCGCCATAACAGCAGCCGAGCCCAGAGCCACGACTTGTCCACGCCACCCTTTCGAATGACATCAAAGTATCTGGACACCGAGCTTCCCCAACAACCGCCTTTAGCGTTCTCCGCAGCCTAGTCTCGCAATACCGACAGAGGGTTTAGGCTCCCAATGTCACGGCACGTGAGGGGTCCGCTTTTTGCAGGCGCTTCCAGGCCGCAGTAGATAGAGATTCTCTGGCAGGCCGGCCTCCGGCCTGGACTCTAAGTCAAGACCCCTACTTTGCGCCACCCCCCACTTCCGGCCACCCCGATTCCCATACTAAATCGCCAAAACGCACCGTTTTCAATCCGCAATAGCAAATCCAAATAAAATCGCACAAATGCAATCCCAAAACCAATCGAAAGCCGTTTTTTAACGCTTTTCAAAAATATTAATTTTGGATTTCTTAGGTACTGATGAATCCGGAAATTTAAATTTGAAAACAAAGGTCCAAAATACATAACGTGGTCCACCAGTAAGCGCCACACACCAGCGAACACCACACTCAAAATCCCATACTAAATGCTATTTTTTAAATGCTTATAAATCCACCAATTTTAATCCAAATGCAATGCAACTTTGTAATTAACGTTTTAACTATATAACCGATTTTATGTAATTATCTTTAATTTTATAACCCTAACCCGGTCGAGATATTGTGCATGCAGGAGTTAAAATAGCTTATTTTTTAATATCTCACCCGGGTTAGGGTTATAAAATTAAAGATAATTACATAAAATCGGTTATATAGTTAAAACGTTAATTACAAAGTTGCATTGCATTTGGATTAAAATTGGTGGATTTATAAGCATTTAAAAAATAGCATTTAGTATGGGATTTTGAGTGTGGTGTTCGCTGGTGTGTGGCGCTTACTGGTGGACCACGTTACTAATTTTACGACATTACACAGTTAAATAAATCTTCAAATTTATATCCGATTAGGCTTTGGTATTTTATATAATATAGAGTTTAGAAAGGACTTTTTAAAAGTAAAACCGTATACTTTAACCTATTTTTTTTTATTTAATTAAAAAATATTTTATATTTTACTAACAAATTTTTTATATAGGAAAAACTTTTAACGTGGTTTATAAGCGAGTGGATCAAATAAGCGAGTGGATCAGTTGAAAAATACATATTAAATAGCTTTTTTTTCAATTAAATAACTCGCCCAATTTACAGCTAAATTTAACCAAATTTTAAATACGTATATGCAACCATATAAAGATTATAATATGATTTTTCCGCATTTTTATTATTACTGCTTTAGGGTTAGTTGCGCATTTAGCACAGTATATTATACAGTATTGTAAACTGACCTTAAAGCAGTAATAATAAAAATGCGGAAAAATTATATTATAATCTTTATATGGTTGCATATACGTATTTAAAATTTGGTTAAATTTAGCTGTAAATTGGGCGACTTATTTAATTGAAAAAAAAAGCTAACGTGGTCCATCACCGAGTGGATCACATCACCAAGTAGATCACCCACACCCGACCTCCGGTCAATCGACGCGCATGCTAACCCAATAACGCCAGCAATCCATTGAAACTACTCGGAACTATATACATTAGACATTTTTACTTTTTCCTGACAGGTGCGCGCATTGTGTCCGGTTTTGCCGCACGTGCCACATCGCCGACGAGTCGTCGTCGCCTTCCTTTTTTGACCCCTATAATCGCGCATTTTTTGCTGTAACTGTCCATCCAGCTCCTGTTGGTTTAAAACATTTCGTATTTCGTTGATGGTAAGTGACCTTCCAAATTGGACACGTGTTTTTTTGGCCCTCCGGCGTTTGTTTAGTGCTTCGTTCGCTTTTTTAAGCGTGGATATTTCGGCTTGGAGAAGGGCTATTTTATGTATTATCGTTTTCGCCCCTTTTGCAATTTGGTTTATAGCTGTATGAATAGGAGTTGGAGAGTTGTTTTGGTGATTGGAAATCCGAGTTTTGATATGTTCGGATTGCGAAGTTGCTTTTTTGGCTGTCCGGGGCGTTTTGGAAGTCCAAGGTTTGGGGTTGTTTAAGGGCGTCCTTGGGGGAGTTGGAGTTCGTAGCTTTACATTTAGCTTTTTTAAAACCGAATCCGGATTGAAAGGAGTAAGGCCAGCTTTTCGAAAGCCTTTTTAGATGTTTTTTTTTGGTTATAGAAGCGAAAAATGCCGCTTTAAACGCCGAAAGGAACTTAACTTTGGTTACGTGGTTAACGTGCGACCTTATTAAGTCTTTAATTTGTCGACCGTACGTTTTTTTTATTGGGTTAAAGCATTTAACGTTAAGCGGTTAAAAGAAGTAAGACGAATGCGGAGGTATGCAAAGCGTAATGATGTTGTGTTTTTGGTAGTAGAGCTCGAAATCCGTTGAGTGGTGGCTTTCGTGTCCGTCTAGCACTAATAGACGATGTGTGCTTTTCGTGCGCGATATAATGTGTTTGTCGAAATGCTGGATTTATTCCAAGCCGAGTTCGTTCGTAGTCCACCCGTTAGAATTAGTTGCGATGATTTAATTGCGTGGGAGGTCGGTTTCCGAGTACCAATTAGCTAGGTGGTACTGCTTTTTAACGATAATGAAAAGGGGGATCGTTTAACCGTAATAATTAACTTTTTGGATGATTGTAGCCCATTTCCGGTTGCTAGGTTAGACCAGCTTTGCTTTGCTACGGCCTTCCGATGTTGTAATAACTATAACGGCCGCGATTATGCCCATAAGGAAGCCGGTTTCGTTGAAGTTGTAGATATCGTTATTTAGGATGCTATATTTAGCTATAATATTCCGTATAAAATTGAATTAGGCAAAAACGAGCTTGGGATTTTCGCATTTGGCCTTTTGGTAATCGTATTTTCGAATCTAACGCGTGCCGAGCTTTGCGCGGCGTTTGACGAACCTTTTAACCTAGCATTTGCCGACGGTGCCCGCGTCGCGTTCGGCGAGCAGTCGGTTGGCTATACCTTTAATACCAAAAGGCCGGGGAGGAAACGCGCGAGAATCTAGCTTAAATATATATTTGACAAACGCCTCCTTTTCGGATTCCGTCAATTTCCGAAAGTTGGGCTCGCTATCGCGTCGAGCAGGTTGGCCGCTTTTGCGCCGGACGAGAGTCGAATAGTTGACCGCGTAGATTTTGGCGGCACCCTGGACGCTTAATTTTGGATCCGAATTGATGGCATAAAGGGCTAAGATGACCCTGCTTTCGTCGTTTGTGTTTGCCATTGTTCGTTGTGGAAATATTCGTGGATGAAGTTCAATTAACGCGTAGACGCGTGTCGGTGATCCACTCGGTGATGTGATCCACTCGGTGATGGACCACGTTATTTAATATGTATTTTTCAACTGATCCACTCGCTTATTTGATCCACTCGCTTATGAACTACGTTAACTTTTTTATTTAAATGAAAAAAATAGTTACAAATATACGGTTTTACGTAAAGGAAAGCCCTTTTAAAACTTTATATTAATGTAAATACCCGGGTTTCATTCAATTCAAATTTAAAGATTTATTTTACTTTATATTTTCGTAAAATTAGTATGTATTTTGCACCTTCAACTTTGAGCCGGAATCCCTAGCCCTATAAGGCTTTTTGTTCGTGGCACTGTCGGTATACCAACACGGTTAGGGTGAGAAGGCTTCTGGTATTTAATATGTATCCAAAAGTCGTCTGTCTTCTAAAAACAACAGAAGGGCTCCTCGTGCGAGCCCTCTAAATACATATATCCCAATCACGGAAGCCGCGGGGTGCGGTCGTCCAAGGCCAGTCCCGGTGCCGGTGTCATGGATCGGGCCTAGTGGCCCTATTCGTTGGTCAAGGCTTTGCCTTGTGATTAGCTTATATAGCCCCCCCTCGGGGCCAGACCTTGTCACCTAGATTCCTTTCCTCTACTAGTTGAATTCATCACTTCGCCAGGAGCCCCCAACGCGACCTACATTGGGTCCGCTCCATCACAGCCGGGCCTGACTTGCGATTTGCACCGCCTCCGTACATGACCGGTGATTTCCGTGCATAACCCGTAATCACCGTTTATAACCGGTAATCCCCATTACCGGTCCCTCCGTATCAAAAAGGCGGGGCCTCTCAGTCCTGGAGTCCCTAATCATTAGGGATTCCCCTTGCCCGTGCTTCTACCTATCGTGCGACCTCTTGCTGCCCTTCCAACACTGGCAGTTTTTTTTTTATAATCGCACGTCCCCTTCCTAAAATTAGTTGGAATGGTTAAGTCACTTTCTGCTAAGGTAACTCCGCGTGCTCTTATGGTACAAAAAAAACGCAATGAAGGTAACTGGTATTTTTAAGTAACTTAATGTGGGCGTTGTACGGTGATTGTGTTAATGGTTTGGGAAAAAACGGGTTTTTTAGGGTAGTGGCTTTAAAAAAAATCCATTTGGGGTCCGTATAAAGCTTCCGGTAAATCGGGTGATTGTGTTGGGATGGTTGTGTGGGTAGGAAATTGTGTTAAAA
The DNA here is from genome assembly GCA_000733355.1 of Falciphora oryzae. Lineage (NCBI taxonomy): Eukaryota > Fungi > Ascomycota > Sordariomycetes > Magnaporthales > Magnaporthaceae > Falciphora > Falciphora oryzae. The sequence goes on from JNVV01000004.1 coordinate 858,187, forward strand.
TGGTTGGAAATGTACGTTAGCTTTTTTGGTTAAGCTGTAAATAGCTTTATATAAAAAGCAATTGCTTGCTTTATGCGAGGCCCGCCTTCCTTCCCTATTCGTAAGGATAAAAAGCGTCCCTTCCTTTCCTCCTTTTTGATTTTTTCTTTCCGTACGATACAATTACAACAACAACCACAACTATAACCACAAACTCGTCTTTTCCGATCGCGCGACCTTTCATCGCGCGACCTTTAAACTTTCTCTTCCTTTCAACTATTAGTTAAAGGTTCCACCACCTTCTTCGGGCTTTCTCTCTCTCGGCTCGTACGATAGCTTTTGTGCCCGCTTAACTTACCGTTCAAACGGTCGTTTCTCCTTCGGTTTTCGGCATGCTTTTTATCCGCACCGACGAATAAAGTGTCCGCTGGCTCCATTTGCCTACCGGTTCGCTTAATAATCGTACGTTTATAGCCGCGCTCGCTATCAATATGTGTATCACCTTCCCTAGCTTTTTTTTTATCGTACGCAGCTAACCTCTCTTTTTTTAAACTTGCAGGACGAAAAGCGTGCGTTTTATGCTCTGCCGTCCGTCGATATCGAGGTCCGGATAAATATCCCGACCAAAGCCGGTGCTTTCGATCTGGTTGCCCGGATCGTACGACGCGAGTCCTACTTCCGTGCGGTTTTAATCCATTTTCGCGGAACTTTTTATCGTCGTTGCCCTTAAAGGTGCGGCAATTCCAATTCGGTGCCGCGCTTCGCACGCTGCGTGCGCCTTCGAAAATACCAAACTGGTGCTTGCTTAAGCTGCATTTGGCAAAGCTATAGGAGCAGATATGGACATGCTCGTACGGGGACTATCTTTCCCGGTTCGTTTGTTGCTGGTTCGAACTGTAGCGATAATGATAATGGTTTTGGTAGTAGTGATAGTGGTCGTGCGGTGCAAAAACGTTTTCCTTTTTTTAGCTTTGCTGGTTCGGGTTTAGGTCGTAAAGTGATTATAATCGAAAATTAATTATACGGTAGTGTTTTTTTTTTTTTAGGTGTAAGATAAGGGAAAAGGGTTTTTATCGTGCGTTATTTTGCTAGGTTTTTTTTTTTTTTTTTAGAGTTTGGGTTGGAAAGGATTGGAATTATGCGAAGTTAAATATTGTATTTAACAAAGAAAATTTCTTTCCTCGTCAATTTTATTTTTTTCCTTTTTTAATATAAACTTCCACTTTAATCGTCGCACGATTTGTTAATACTAAAGTTGTTAATGTTTCGTTCGGATTTTTTTTTATTAAAGCGTTAATAGGGTTATTTCGTCCGTCGATTTAACGGATTTTAAAAATCTCCTTTCGTTTGTACGATTCCCGGAAAAACATAATGTCGATTATTAATCTTTTTTCCGTCGTACTGCCTAGCTTTACTAAGCATTCGTACAATGATTTGGAATTTGTGCAAATGATGGTCGGGATGCGTGCGATGTTTAAGGTAAAAGTAATCCGTTTTAATGTGCTACTAAGTGCGAAGCCGCTATTAAAACCAATTGTTATACCGTATAATTCGCTTGCTAGCACGCTTTTTGTCATTTGCTTGCATTTAGTAAATAACTAATAGATAATGTTCCTTTGGATAAAGAATGAAATTTCCGCACGACCTGTTTCCTTTGTTAGTACGATTAAATAGCTAAATTGTAATATTAGGTTTTTATTATTAGCGAATAATCCATTTGCAAAAATAAATAGCTTTATGCGAGCTAGGTTTAAAAAAAGGTAGTTAAGTTTTCGTTATGGGTTGTTTATCTGCTATTGGAGCCGCTGGTTTAATTTGTCGATGTTTTTTTTACTTAGGTTGTTTACCTGGGCTGCTATAAATAGGTTGTACGCTGCTTTTGGTTAATAAATGGTTGTTATATATGCACCTTGTACGCGTTGGGCAATATATTATTATACTACGTTTTCGGCCTTTAGTTTTACCAGTTGGAATTAGTTAAACTATCTTTTTTGCACGACCGTAATGTTCTTTTTTTAAAGTTCGAATTTGCATCCGTTAAATTCCAAATGGTTATCGTACGAAAGGAACGTTTTCGGTTTAGTTTGGAAATTGGCTTCGTGTAGCTTTTCCTTTTCCAAGTCCGAAAATGCTGTCGTTACAAAGCTAAGCGTATTATTTATTTGTATGCCCGTAATGCCAAACTCCTATCGTCCGGTTGCTATAAATAATAGGCAGGGGTCGTACGATAAAGCTTCCATTCCTAATACTTCGCGATAGTAGAAATAGTAGGTTTTCCACCAGTAGGTTCCAGATTTTGCCATTCCGTACAATAGCCTTTGTATTTATAAAATGGAATCCGTTAGGTATTTGTAGCGAATTTCCTTTGGCAGGTTTGCGATAACTGTTCGTGCGAGCTTTTTTTAAACTGGATATAGGTTTGGGTAATGTCCTTTGTTTCGCACGATGCTCCTAACTCTTTTATTAAAGTCGGGCCGATGCTAAGGAATAAGCGCTAGCTTATCCGTTAAATGGTTGGAGCTTGGGTAAAAAGTTCCTCCTTTTTGGAATCGTTAAACCCTTGCGCAACCATCCTCGTTTTTTCGTACGGATGGTCTAAGGTCTTCCTTTTCACTTTTCGTACGAAGCGGGTATCCCATATCCGGAGTCCGGCGTGTTTGTTTGGATCGTATTTAACGATTTTAATGGTACTTCGTACGATAAGGTTATTGATCTCTGCCGCGTCGGACTTTTCGAACGGCTTTTTTGGTGTAGTGATTTTTCCCTCCGCACGAAGTGATAGGGCCAGTTCCCAATCACCTTTCTCTTTAATAGTTAGGTATGCTATTGGCTGTACGTTTTTCCTTGGTTTTCCCCTGCCTCGTTTAGGGGGAATGACCGGGTTAAATTAGGCGGTAGCTTTTGCTGCTTCGGGAGCTTCGTGCGATGGGTCTGGCTCATTGTCCATTTCTTTTGGGGTTTCGTGCGATAGGTCTGGTTTATCGTTCTCCTTTTCTAAATTACGGATGTATGGCTTAGCTTGTATTAGCCGGAATACCTTTGGTCTGCTGTTTGTAAAAACGGTGACATTGGATTAGTCGGTTGCTTAGAGGACGTGCGGTCCGGTCCAGCCCTTTTTTTCTTTTTAAACGAAAACTTCGCTACCGAGGGGAAGTTGTAATAGGTCGTGCGTGCGAGGTCCGTTCCGGGTGTTTAATGCTCGGCTGACCTCGACCTTCGCACGGATGCTTCGCAACATTTTTATTGCCTTTTGGATTGCTTCTGTTTTTTGTACGATATTTGGGGACGGAGCGGAGTTTTAGTTAATCCGGGGGTAAGCATTAAAGATTAGTAGGGTTGGTACGAGGCCGTTAGGTCCTGCTATGTCGTTTAATGTTTTGATTGCTATTTGTAACAATGTTTCGTTATCCGTGCAATATCCAAGTTCCTCTTTTAGGATATCGTACGTTTTCCTAAAGGGTTAGTGCGTTCGTTCGATTTTCCCGATAGCTTAATGGGCTTTTATTGGCATTTTTTTGCACGATACCCCTATTACTTTAACGTAGTTGCGGAATATTTCCGACGAAAAGTTCGTGCTAGGGTCGTGCGAAATGGTGTTTGGTGGCTTTTGGTAGGCAAAAATTTAGCATTTGCAAAGGGCGTTCCATACGTCCTGGGCTAATAGTAATTGTACGAACGTTGCAGTTTGGAAGGATGTTGCTGTATCGATAACGTGCAGTGCGTTTTTCCTTTTTAAATATACGATGTCGATAACGATTTCGTAATTGAATTTGCAATTGTTTTTAATCGAAAATTTAAACCGTTGGGGGGCCGGGTTGTATGTTTGGTAATGGTAGCACATTTTGCTAATTTCTTCCAGGATTTTTTTTTACGTCGGAATGTCCTGCTTTTTTTAAAAGTCGATGGAGGCGTTCCGTACGAGGGTGTTCGAACCTTTAATAAAGTTTCCTAAGCTTTTTTTCCGTTAGGAATGCTGCTGTTTCCGCATTACCCACGTTAAAAAATAAATGCCTTTATTTTTTAATTAACGTGGTCCATCAGCGAGTCGCGCATATCACCGAGTCGCGCATTTTAAAATCCCATACTGGGCGCGGTTTTTTTCAACTAAATAACTCGCCCAATTTTTTATAAAATTCCATGAAAATTTAATATGTTATATTTAACTATATATCCGATTTTATGATTATTTTTCCAAATTTTTATTAGCGTGGTTCACAAGCGAGTGGGCCACACAAGCGAGTGGGCTACGTGCAAAATATATATTAAACGGCGTTTTTTTTCAATTAAATAACTCGCTCAATTTACGCTTAAATTTTACCAAATTTGGGGGGGTTATATTTAACGAGGTAAGGAATTTAATTTAATTTTCTTGGATTTTTATCATTACCCCTTTAGGGTTAGTTGCATATTTTACACAGTGTATTAAACAGTGTTGCGAACTAACCCAAAAGGAGTAATGGTAAAAATCCAAGAAAATTAAATTAAATTCCTTATTTAGTTAAATGTAATCCTCCCAAATCTGGTAAAATTTAAGCATAAATTGAGCGAGTTATTTAATTGAAAAAAAACGCCGTTTAATATATATTTTGCACGTAGCCCACTCGCTTGTGTGGCCCACTCACTTGTAAACCACGCTAATAAAAATTTGGAAAAATAATCATAAAATCGGATATATAGTTAAATATAACATATTAAATTTTCATGGAATTTTATAAAAAATTGGGCGGGTTATTTAGTTGAAAAAAACCGCGCCCAGTATGGGATTTTAAAATGCGCGACTCGGTGATATGCGCGACTCGCTGATGGACCACGTTATAGGAATAGTTGTTTCGTTTTTTCGTACGATATTATCGTTAACGTTATTAAAATAACATTTTAATTTATCGGCGTCGTATAAACAAAATAGAAATAGGGTTTGAGAGTTTAGGATATAGTAAGTAACTTCCCCGAGGGGGTTTTCTATCCGTATCGTGCTAATAAAGGTTTTTACATTATTTCCTTCAAATTTCACTTCCGTTAATCCCGACGTCCAATCGATTTTCGTACGGGGGTTTTTTTTTTAAATATACCTTTATTTAGCATTTTCCGACTGTGGAAATTCGTGCGGCGCCGGTATCCCAAAGCTCGCCTTAGTAGGTCGTACTGTATTAGTTGTGCAATACGAACTGGTCCGACGCTTCGTTTAAGCTGGTTTGGTAGATGTCCTCGCTAGTCGCGCGATGGAGGTAGGCATAATCCTGGAGGTATTGCACTAGTAGTGCTTAAGCTTATTTATCTTCCTTTTTATCGTACGATGGTAGTAAGCCTTCGTGGTTTTAAAGGAATGCTTCGAAGTTATTTTTTTCGTTACTTAGGTCTTCGCACGCCTAAAGGTACCGTTATTTCGCACCCTTTTATTTTTTGCGTAAGTGCTTCGTTAACTAGCATCCTTCCTTTTTGCACACATAGTAGCGCAGTTTCGTGCGATGTTGGAAATTGCTGTTTAGCCGGTAGTTGCCGCCGCCGCTTGTCCGGAAATTGCCGCTTTAACCCGTCCGAGGTTTGTTATTGTTATAGTACCGTCGGTCCGTATAATTGGCGTCGTGCGGTCCTTTTTCTAATAGGAATTGGGTCCTGCTCGTGCGATCTATTATTACTTGTAGTGCTGCTTGGAAGCTTGCGAACAAAGCTTCGTACGTTAGCTTTTGGGTAAGGAATGCGATTTCGAATTCCGGCATTTTACGGCATATTTAAATAACGACCGTATGGAAGGCACTCTCCCTTTAATAGCTTTTACCTAAAGCTTTTTATGCGAATTAAAACTTATTTAGCATCGTTTTTAGCATTTCGGGCAATGTTTTATTTAAATGGGTTTAGCGCATTCGTACGAACGTTGTTAACGTTCAATTTGTCCAATAAAGCGTATGGTTAATTTTCAAATTAAAATGAAAATTAAAAAGCTTGTACATTTCGTCCTATCGTTTTCCAAATCCGATATAGTTAATATAAACATTTTCCGTACGGCCTAATAAAATATCGGGGAAAACAGCGTGGTACTGGTTTTCTTCGATTTGGAATCGTTAGTAGCAGCCGATAAAAATCTTTGCTTTATCGAATAAAATGTCGTACGGTTTGCCGGTGTAATTCCGGTCCGTTTTCCATCTCTTTTGGAAAGCTAAAATTTTGTTCGGCTCCAGCGGGTAGCTATGTACCGGCAGTTTCGGGGGCAGGTTATATTCCATTAAGGGGATGGTCGTACGAAGGGTTTGATCCTCCGGGAGCTGTAAGAAATTCCAAACTTCCTATGTTGTACGTGCTTTTAGTGGGATGATCCTAAATATTTGTATTTGTTCCCGTACGAAATCCGTGTTATCGTGGAGCTGTTTTACTTTTACGGTAAGGATTGCTATCGGGATTGCTTTGGCCGAAGTGACGGCTGGCCGAGCTAGGGCTGTATCGTGCGAAGATGTTTGTCGTCCAAACTGTGGTATCCGGGATGGACGTGCTGGTTGCGTTAGCTGTAAGGTGGGTGTTTCGTACGGAGTGTTTAAAAGTGTAGGGTTTAATACTTGTATAAATTTGGCCGTTACTGTTCCTTTTGGGATATGGGTCCTATTTTCTATTAAAAGTTGGTTTATCCGTTTTTTAAACGTACGACCGATTTGGTTAAATAGGTCGTATATCCATTCGGCGAACTTTTTTCGAAAGGTTTAACGTAGCGCCTTGCTTTTAATAAACATCTAAATAGCTTCCGCGACCGATCGTGCGAAATAGGTTGTAATCTCGTTAACCGAAAGTGGCTAAGTTAGGTTGACGTCGTTTTCCTAGCGTTCGGGGTCGACGTATTTGCGCTATACTAACAAGGGGATGTTTGTCCTTTCGGCGATTTCTTTGTACCAATTTTGGGAAGTCCTGCTAGGATAACCTTTATGCGATGTTCCCGCCGGTCCGGCGACGGGTGTGTTTGGGGTTTCGTTTTCACCTAATATAGTAATCGTACGAAGGTGTAGGGTAAAAGAATGGTGTAGTAAAAGGGTAGGGGGAAAAACGAAATGAAATGTTAAGTAGGAAAAAAAAAGGGGAAAAAAAATGAAGATGTTAAAAAGCTGGTGTGCGCAACGGAGCGCGATTCACTTCCCTTTCCGCACGAGCTAGGCCTCCGTTTTTTAGTCGGCTGTCGTTCGTACGAAAGGTTGGTAAACCCGTCCAAGTTCCTTTCCCCTAATTCCGATTGCCGTTTATAGGGGAAAGTTGCTTGGGCAGTAGCACGGAACTGATAGCACGAGGCGAATTCACAACCTCGTCAACCAGTACGAACCGTTTTTTCACGTTGCCAATTTGTGGGTTGTAACCACCCATTGATTAGTGTTCGTGGCATTGTCGGTATACCAATACGGTTGGGGTGAGAAGGCTTCTGGTATTTAATATGTATCCAAAAGTCGTTTGTTTTTTAGAAACAACAGAAGGGCTCCTCGTGCGAGCCCTCTAGATACATATATCCCAATCACGGAAGCCGCGGGGTGCGGTCGTCCAAGGCCAGTCCCGGTGCCGGGCCTGACTTGCGATTTGCACCGCTTCCGTGCATGACCCGTGATCTCCGTGCATGACCCGTGATCACCGTTCATGACCCGTGATCCCCATTGCCGGTCCCTCCGTGTTAGAGAGGCGGGGCCTCTCAGTCCCGGAGTCCCTAGTCATTGGGGATTCCCCTTGCCCGTGCTTCTACATGTCGTGCGACCTCTTGCTGCCCTTCCAACACTTTTAAAAATACAAACTTGCCTTGTTACAAAGCCTTTAAAAAACGCTTTCGATTGGTTTTGGGTTTGCATTTGTGCGATTTTATTTCGATTTGCTATTGCGGATTGAAAACGGTACGTTTTAGCGATTTAGTATGGGAATCGGGGTGGCCGGAAGTGGGGGGTGGCGCAAAGTAGGGGTCTTGACTTACCTTGAATATCATCTTTCTGCTCCTCCAATTTCTCTGCCCTCGACTGCATTGACACCCAAGCGCAATCTAGTTGCCGAACTTAATTGTTCTCGTCCTTTTGCCGGACCTGGGTGGGAGACTGCCTTGTAAAGCCGTAACACTTTCGATACTTTCGAACCGTTTCCCAAAATCCTTTCACGGCCAGCCAAGTTCCACGTACAACCTGGGCGGGTTTTACTCTGCCATTAATAAGGATGGAGCTGAGCAAAAGAGCAAACACGAGCGGTAAGGCCGTAGCGGGATATACCCAGAACTATTCGTGGCCAGGCTGGTATTTGTCGGTTATGCTGAAAAGGCTGGCGACCTATGACAGCGGCACGAAGACGAGTGTAATGTACGTCAACCGCGTCGTATTGGCAGCTTCCAGCCGCGAATGGCGTGCGCCGAGCAGCTGCACCATGGACGTAGCGACCAGGATCATTTGCTCGAGCGAGTGGTTATAATCCCGGAGCTGTGCGTCCATATGGTCGATATTTTTGAGGATTAATTCCCAGCATCGCCGCCACTGCTTAGCTTGATCGCCGATGTGCCCTCCCTCCTTATCCTTTTTTTTTCAGCAAGCCAGTAATTAACGAATTTAGCGAGGGTAAGAAGTTTGTACTGGCTTTGCTTGCACCGCTTCCTCCAGCGCTAGGGGTCGACCAGGTCGCTGTCGTAGAGGCGGTTGTGAATTTCCTGAAGCGAATACTCATAGTACTTAAGGTAGCGGCTGGTTAGGTGCGTATATATTACCCATTTTGCCAGGGCAATGCGGATCGGATAGTACCCAAAGGCTAGGACTAAACCATAAGGCGGCGAAGATGCGAATTGTCACACGGAAGAACCTGTGGACTCACCTAATCGGCCCCACCGAAGGTCCGGGAACCGGTATAGGTGCCCAACGGCCCCGAGGCCCAAAGGCCGAAGGCCGGAAGGGCAGTGTAAATCATGTACTCAATACTTCGCACGGATTACAGGGTGGTTTATATAAACCCTGCCATCTCCTATGTCCTCCATGAAAGATTCCTTCTTCCTCAAGCATCTCTTGAGCCCATAGAAAGATTATCTGCAATATAGAGATCCTTTTCCAAGCCGTCTTTGACCCCTTGTTACACGAATCCAGGAGGCTGTTCGCGGCGGAGGTACATGACCAAGCTGTGAAGCATGGAGCTTTGGGCCTCCTTAGGAACAGGACCGATGTCTCCGGCTTGGCCAAAGCGAAAAAACGGCATCGGGTTCGCAAAATCCTCGAATGTACGGCACAGCGGGCGATTTGGGTGTTTTCTGCCGCCGCGTGATACCGCTGCCGTAATAGGCAGATCAGTTAGGATCAGACCTGTACCATGTGGGATTTGTATTTTCCATATTCGTGTTATATCCTGAATAAGACGAGGGAGCGTGCATTGGAGGAACGTACAAACCCATTGGTGACCGAAACTTGTTACCAAGATTGAACAGCACCCGCGCGCAAGAGCAAACTGTCGACCAGAAAGGCGCGGAAGCCGCCGGACGTTGCGCGGGACATTGGACTCCGTTTTGAGTGCATAAGGCAATCCCTCAAATTTATCGGCGCTGCCCAGATCGATCACCAGCTAGTAATGGGCGTGGAGGAACCCCTTTTCGGCGATCCGAAAAGGCAGGAAAGCGAGCGAAGGCGGAGGTGGCGCCTTTTCGGTATCTTGGAAGTCGGTGGCGATGTGGCCTGCGAAAAAGGCGGGGTTCATATCCAGTGTACTGCCTAAGGTGCTAACGAGATCTGCTGTAATATTTTCGACCAGCAGGACCCATCCTTTGAGGTTTGGGGCTGGCGAGGCGAGCAGGCGGCCGAGCTCAGCTGCATCTGTTACAGGTCGAGATTCTTCAGGAACAGTCGCGTTTCCGAGATAATCCAGAAGTGTAAGCCTAGAAGTATTCGGAATGGCCACAAGGCGAGCTGCATATGCGCTCAAGCCGGCAATGCACGGGTTGGCCTGGCTTCGGAAAGCGATAAATTCGCGATAATTTGGCTTCATAAAGTTTTGGTTTGCTCCGGCGACTGCTATATTTGCAATTCTTTCTTTCTCCGACGAGGAATGAGAACTGCTGGAGGATTGGGTCAGGGGCCGAAAACTAAACATGTCATGGCTGACAGAGGGCCTGGCCCGGCCACGTGACCAGGCCTCCAGGCACCCAGGGCCTCCGGCCCTGGGGCCTGCAATTCTTCTCAATAGAAACCACCTAACCACCACTTCTGACGACCTACCTATCGGCTCTCACAAAACAGGTGGAAACCAAGGCCTGTTTGTTGGCATTCATGCTCCATGCTTTTCATGGGCCGGCACAATGGTTCCATGTAATCTACCAAATAGACTTTACTATAAAATCGAAGATGGAAGCAGAACGAGGGAATCAACAGAGTGCGTGTGCTCATGCCCGCGCCTAAATGCCGCCGGGATCAAACCCATAATCCATTTCATCATTCTAACTCTGATGTCGCTGCGGCCCGAAATGCGCGTGGACATCAGCCTTTGAGTTGACCCCAAGACAGATGGCCGATGCAGATACGATCGGACAGATAATGTCCACCATCTCAGGACAATTCCCTGGATATGGTATTGGTGATGACCGTTGAAGTCTGTACGGTCCTCGGAGTTCAAGAAAGTTCAAACACGCCGAGCTCAGGCCAGTGTGCGGTCATATCCACGGGCGCTATAGCGATCATGGACCGACTCCCCTCCGGGCACGGGGGAACCGAGCCCAAGGGAAATAACCAAAATCCCACCACGGGGCTGACCTGCTGCCAGTGCAACCGGGCGGCCTCGAGGCGCTCGGCGAACCCGGGGGCCAAAGAGTTGCGTTCTGCTCTCGACTCGCAGATGCCGGGGAAGTCGACCTCCGTGTCTATTCTGATACAGGCCAGCCCGTCCTGGCGGTCGTGCGGCAGGTCATATTTGTGGCTGGAGGCGGCGATCAGAAGATGGAACGCCGTCCCGGCGGCGGCCGACGGGGGGCCCTCGGCATCCGCGACGTCGCTCTGGTCGCCTGCGGCCCGCACGGGAGGCATGTCCAGCTCGGCAAGGAGCTCCTGCCACCTTTTAAACAGCCAATCCGAGTGCCCGGAGTAAAAACTCATGGGTACATTGGAAAGATCCGGGCCGATGGGGCGCGGGTCGCGACCTAGGCGCGAAAAGCCCGGGGCCGCCGCCATTAAGGGGTAGGATTGGTTCAAAAAGGGGTCCACTTCTCGAGAACAGGTGCCGGCGAGGCCGTACATGCGGCCCAGCCCCGATGTATGTTCGAAAAAAACCTCGCGAAGCTGTGCCAACGAGTCTTTAAAAGCGTTAATGGCGGCGGCGTTAAGCCACCGCTTTAGTCCGCCTTCCACCATTGCAGGACGGAGCGCGTGTAGGAAGTGGTGATCGGCAGCAAGTTTAAGGAGGCCCACGCCGCGCGGGTCATGGACTGTTTTGAAGCGCTGGATAAAGTTTGCCATAACATAGCTGGCCGAGAAAGCAGTTTCCCGCCCATGGCTAATGCGAATAATGTCATGCTCCGGGTTAAGGCGGAGCACGCCTGCTGGCGCCGCTTGCATGCCCTCTGGGTTATTTTCAAACGAGTTAAGGCGGATGAGCCCTGGCGAGCCGTCATCGTTCGGGGGGTCTGAGCTGAGCCGCAAGGTCGCCTCCCATATTCGAGCTTCTTTACCACCGAACACGACGGGCAGGGGCAGACGGTAGAACTCGAGGGCAGCAGCGCGAGCTTCGGTGTCCACACAGAAGAGCTTACTATAAAGGTGGTAGCCGTTGGCGATGACGGTGTAGTTGGTCACAGGCTCCCCGTCGGCCTGCGTGTTTGACACCTTCCTGACGAGGCCTTCGGGCAGGGAGCCGTACTCGGCAAACCCCCCGCTAACGGTAAGGCGAATGATGCGCTCGCGACCATGTAAAACGTGGTGCCATACCCGGAGGCGGAGTTCTTTGGGAAGAAGCGGGAAGAGGTGAAAGGTCGAGGGCAGGTCGCGGCCTCGCGTGGCCCTGGCGTGCTCGTCGTTAAAAAGCCGCACATGTCCCGGTTCATCTTGTGTCGACATTATGGGCTTTGATTAGTTGGGGGGAGACAACGTAATGAGAATGACGGATGTCTATGTAGTGCTTATTGACCTTCTTGCCTGGAACCGAACTTCCAAATCATCGTTGATTTCGGTAGTTTGGCAGAAGATGGAGGAAGGAGAGAGCTAATAATGGAAGGCTATAAACTAGCGATTGTCCTTAACGTGTAAGGATATCACGGCAGGTAGGGTGGCTGCAAAAAGGTGGCCAAAAGAGAGATGTATTAAGAAGAAATCGAGGCCGGAGGCCGGTGCGTGCGCTGCACTTTATCTACTGCCTGGAGGGGCTGACGTAATACGGGCCCGTGCGCCCTGGACCCCTAATCGCCGTAATAAAAAAAGGCAAACGTGGCGCAGCTTAAGTGCTGTGGATGGGTGGGGAACGAAAAGTGCGCCAACGCACAACGATACTTTACAAATGCTATGGCAAACGGCGGACCTTTTACGGCCGAAGCCCACGCTTTGGAGGCAACGGTCCGGGCGGCCAAAAGACAGCACTGGGCAAACGTATTAGAGGAAGTCGATTCCCCGGGAGCGCTATACCGTGCCGTAAAGTGGCATAAACTTGCACCTGCTATACGGCTTCCCCCGTTAAATATCGACGGGGAGGTTATAGTAGCCCCAAGGGATAAAGCGGAAGCATTGGGCCGCAAGATCTTCCGCAGGTTTACGGCGGAGGACGACCTATAGGAAGACCCGTTGCAGCAAGGGGCTCCCTAAGGGACCGCACAATTCCCGTGGGACCCTTACGTCCTTTTGGAAAAATGCCGGAAGTGCATTGTTGGCACGGCAAACACGGCCCCGGGCACCAACTCCCTATCGGTTAGGCTATTTATAGCGGTATGGCCAGCAATAGGGGAATACGTTAGGGCCTTTTTCAAAGCCTGCTTTAGGGTCGGGCACCACCCGGGCCCTTTCCGCACCGCGGAGGTGGTAATGTTAAAAAAGCCGAATAAAAAGGATATGATGGATCTGAAGTCCTACCGCCCGATAGCCCTGCTCCCGTGTTTAGGGAAGGGGTTAGAGCGTTTGGTAGCTTTACAAATGGCATCCCTCGCGTTGCAGTACGGGCTGATAGCCTCATAATACGCTAAGGCTACCCCTAAAAAGGCTGCTACTGATTTAACGGCGTGCGTGGCCTATAAAGTGGAACGGGCTTTTTAAAAGAGCAAAACGGCCGCTTTCGTTACTGTAGACGTATAAGGGGCTTTCGACGCTGCATTCCGCCGGAGGCTACTTTAAAGGCTTTTAAAATAAGGGTAGGACCTAACGTTCGTGCGTTGGGTATTATCCTTCGCTGGAAATAGGGTGGTTAAAGTGCGTTTGGAAGACGCTACGGCTCCCACTTTTTCCCCGGATTGCGGGCTACCCCAGGGGTTACCGGCATTACCGGTCCTATTTATGCTTTATATGGCCGAAATCCTTTTTAAAGCAAAAGGGGTTAGGTACGGATATGTGGACGATATAGGCATTTGCGTAACGGGTAGCATTTCGGAGGAGTGCTCCCGTAAAGTAGGGGCTACGGTAACGGAAATCCTTCGTTAGGGAAGGGCTAATAAAGTGGCTTTCGACCCGGGGAAGTGCGAGTTTATGTATTTTTTTTAGGCGGAAAAACCTCATAACCCCGGCGGTTACGGCGGAAGGTTTTACTATTTAATAAGCTATAGGAGCTTTACGGTAGTTAGAGGTTCTTTTCGATTAACGGTTTAATTTTAGCTTTTACGTTAACTATAAGGTCGCAAAAGCTTAAAGCGTTGCTAACTACCTCCGGGGGCTTACGAATTCGATAGGGGGGATACCGGCGCATTCGGTTTACAAAGCTGTTATAACGGTTATAATCCTTACGGCTTTATACGGGGCCGAAATATAGTATAGGGGCAAAACTAAACTACACCCGTATAAACTGATATAATAGCAAAATACCTGGTAAAGCCATTTAATCGAGCGGGTTAATAAAGCACTACAAACGTCCTTCTGGGCAATGGTACTAATTTAGAAAACTATACCGATAAACGCTTTGCACTACGAATCCGGCATTCCTAACACCGAAGCGCTTTTAAATTAAACCCGCTTCCGTTTTACGGCCCGCATAAAAACGGTTCCGGAGGATCACCTTTTATAACAAGAGGTCAAAGACGGCTTGGAGAAGGATCTCTATATTGCAAATAATCTTTCTATGGGCTTAAAAAATGCTTAAAGAAGAAGGAATCTTTTAGGGAAAACATAATAAATGGCAGGGTTTATATAAACCACCCTGTGATCCGTGCGAAGTATTAAATACATGATTTACACTGCCCTTCCGGCCTTCGGCCTTTGGGTTTCGGGGCCGTTGGGCACCTATACCGGTTCCCGGGCCTTTTGTGGAGCCGATTAGGTGAGTCCACGAGTTCTTCCGTATAACATTATCCTCCTTTTCCTAAGGCGCGTTTTAAACCCTTTTAAAGCCCGCTTAAAGGATGCGGCCGCGCTTATATCTTATAACACGCGGGGATCCCTAGGCTTATCGGGGTTAAGCTAATGAAAGGTAACAACGTGTTGCTTAAATCCGTCGGTATCGAAATGCTCCCAAAGTTCCCACGTCCAGTCCTTTTTTCGTAAGTAATCTTCCCATTAGATAAAATAACGAACCTTCCCGCTTATATTTATGGAATTTATAACTTTTTTTATAACGAAATTTCCTATAACCGAAAGGGCTTCCCGCAATACTTGGTTAGTGTCATACGGAAAAACCCGTGGACCTAACTAATCGGCATCACGAGTCGGCCTCACGGAGGGTCGAAGACCCGCATAGGCGGTCAACGGCCCTAAGGCCAAGCGGTGAAGGTCGGAAGGCAGTGTGAATCATGTACTCGATACTTCGCACGGATCACAAAGGGTCTATATAAACCCTGCCATCTCCTATATCCTTCACGAAAGATTCCTTCCTCCTCAAGCATCTCTTGAGCCCATAAAAAGATTATCTGCAATCTAGAAATTCTTTCTCCAAGCCGTCTTTAACCCCTTGTTACAAATAATCTTTCTACGCTCTGCCCCCTAACGGAAGCCTCACTATCTTTCCTCCTAAGCTCTAAAAAGGCCCTATCAATCGGTACCCCTAAGCCCCAACTGTTGCCTTCTTTAGCGAATAAAACCCTAAGGCCACACCACAAACACTTTAACTGTCACCGGTGTTCTCGAACGGGTAAAAGCGAAAAGAATATACAGGAGGGTCGTTTCACCCTCCCAATCGCCCTAGCGAAATCACGGGACTCCAAAAAAGGCCGGAAAATCTCCTTTGTACCCTTAGGACTTTACGCTGCCCAGGAATACAGGGAACCGGACCCCCTCATCTCGTCTGCAACGATATCTCCTTCCTTACCAAGCGATTTTAGCATATCGGCCGTGGAATTAACGGAATCCCCTTTTTTGCCTAGCGATTCCGGTATGCCTGCCGATACTATGCCGGCCCAATCTGGGAAAGCGGCCGGAAAAGCCCCCGAAAGCCCCTCCCGGTCTGCACCGGAAAAACGTTAAAATACCCCTATGCTTAACGATCAGGGGGCACTTATCCTTTATTCGGCACCCCCCTTCAACATAGCCCTCGAACAACAAGCCCTTATATCCGTAGGACGCCTTCAGGATCCCCCGGGCTGGATGACCGAAATCTAGCGGGAATTTATCAGTACGCACGAAGCAATTTCGGCCCTATCCCGAAGTGTGAGCCAGGAAATTCTCGCCGATCAGGAACAAATCCGCGAAATCGGGACCCATTACGACCGCATTACCCACGCGTACCATACCGTCGTCTCCTTATATAAAGAAGGCCTAATCGCTTCCGCCGATCAACAAAAAGCATTCCGGCAACGGATTATCGGAAAAAGCCAGGCATTTGCACAACAAGTTTGGGCCACGGTTGCCACTTTGGCCGAAAAGCAACAAATCCGTTCGGAAGCCCTAATTCAACTCCGGGACGTTACTCGGGCCCAACAAACCCACCTGCAAAACCTACAAGCACGACTTTCCACCTTCGAAAAGGGAGTTTCCAACTGGGCCGTTAATAAAAATGCCCAAATCCAGGATCTCCTAACCAAGGAGCATATTTCGCCCGAGGCCCTCACCGAAACCGAGCGACGCATATTAGCTCAAACTCACCAGCTTGTCAAAGACGCCGTACGGGAAAGCCGGCGGCTTGCAGCACAAAAAAAGCGGCCTAAATCAGCTACTGTACTTTCGGCCCTGCAACGATCGTCTCAACAACCCGGATCAAACCAAAGCTCTCCCCAGGACGTACCCGTCCCTACTAAGGAAAACAAAGCCGAAGTTAATACCGATATACTTCCGCCTTCCGCTTTTAAACAAACAAGCTCGATAGCGCGGGAACGGATCGTCGGATCGAACGCCGGCTTGCTAGCCGCACAAATGGAAAAGACCCTAAGGGATTCACAAACCCGAACAAACCAGGCCCGCACAAGCATTACGCCGGGACGGACACAAGGACAACCCGCTAATAATCCGGACTTTTCGGACTCTTCGGAATCGGATAATAGCGATAATAACCTGCCACCGCGACCTCCTAACCGAAAACTACGGCTGTTCCGATCACCCTCTCCGCCAAACGATAGGGCTTCGCAACCCCCTAAAGGAACTCCCCAAAGCACGGTCTTTATAGTCAACCCCGTGCAACTCAAAGCCCCCAGCGCTTTCGAAAGAGATCGCACCAAATTTAAAAACTAGTGGTTCGTAGTACAGGCTTATATAAACGCCTGCCCCCAAAGCTTCACTAGTAACCCACACCGCATCACTTAGGTCGGGTCCCTCCTAAAAGGAGCCGCTCTCCAATAGCACGTAGCCAAAGCACGTTCATTGGAATCCATAAACGTTCAAAATTCCTGGAAAGGATACGCTTCGTCGCTAAAGGAGCACTATAAAGACCCTAACGAAAAACGAACTAATGCCAAAAAACTCCGGTCCCTAAAGTACAACGGCGATATCGTCGGCTACCTAACGAAGCTAGGGCAGTACAATATCACTACCCGATAAACCGGCACAACCTTCCGGGATTTCGTCCAATCCTCGCTACCCGAAGGTATCGCCGATTTGGTATATGCCAATAAAGGTCGAATCCCTACGGACGACGCCGAATTCCTCAAAACCTTTTAAAAGGCAGGGATCACTTACGAGCAAAAGCTCGCAAATAAAACCTCCATTAAGGCTTTGATATAAAAAACGGGCCAAAAGGAAAAAGGAAAAAACGAGCCCGCTTCGAATCAGGAGCGCTCGAACGCGGGCCGTCGCCGCGGCAAAAGCTCCAACAGGAACCCAAATCCATCCTCAAGCTCCCGTTCCGGAAAGAAAGCCAACGATAAAACTGCCAACAAAAAAAGTAACGTTTGGACTACGACCAAACTGGCACTCGAAAGGGTCGAACAACGCGATATCGACGCACGAAAGTTGGCCAAAGCCGACTACTGGCGCTATGGAAAAAAAGGGCACCACACGTTGGAATGCTACGCCAAAAAGGACACCAACGGCAAGGAACTCCCTCCTACACCGGCAAAAACGGCCGGCGCCAAATCTATCCTTAAACGCCTTACGACGGACGAACAAAAGGAACAGCCACAAGCTAAAAGGGCCAAAATTGCAAGCCTCGTTTCGGAAGCCCCAAACGAAACACGAATTTTTAAATTATTAAATTCGGAATCGGACGATAACTGTTAACAACCATCGACTATCGCTGCTGCCCGAAGGCCCCTAACGGATAAAGAGCTCGCAAAGCCGATCCTCCGTATGTATATACGGGCAAAAGGATCGAAGGAGATACCTATTCGGGTCCTTTTAAATGGAGGTAGCGATACGAAGGTTATTTCGGACAAAATAGCCAAGCAGTTTCCAAAGCATTTAGTCGATAAAGCTATTCCCCGCATTATAACTACCTTTTTAAAGGCGGTCGAACCAAAAGCCGGAAAGCAACTAGTAATCGACGTTACCCTCCGGCACAAAACGCACTATTTTACGGAAACGTTCGAAATTAGTCCTACGGATCCAAATTGCGACGTTATCCTACCCTTCGCATAGCAAAAGCAACACCCACCGTTGGGCTTATTAGATCGCGACCTTCGAAATATCCGCATGGATTCGGACAAATGCCGGAAGTGCAACAAGCCCCGGGCCCGGAAGCCACAGGACTTACGGCCCCTAAAAGGCTTACGCCTTCGGAAGGATATAAAAACGGTCGAACCCGCAGTTATTGCAGCCATTAAATACGGGCATGGTATTCCTTCCCCTAAGGAAATGGCCAAAACAGACTCGGACGGCCTCGAATCGGTACCAGAAAAGTTTAGGGAGTTCCTTCCTATTATAACGGAAGCGGCCGCTACCCGTTTTCCCGATCATCAGCCCTAAGACCACGAAATTCACCTAAAAGAAAGAACTCAATTAAACCATGGCCCCTTATACCAAATAAGCCAAAAGGAGCTGGACGTTTTAAAGCCTTAGCTGGAAAAGCATATGCGAACCGGCAAAGTTAAGCCATACAAAACTGCCAACAGTTCGCCCCTTATATTCGCAAAAAAAAAAAACCCCCTCGATCCCTTAAAGGTAGTGGTCGACTATAGGGACGTAAACGCCAAAACGATTCCAATTCGGTGCCTTATCCCGCTTATTACGGAGCTCCAGGATCGACTTCGGAATGCCAAATGGAAAACGAAAATCGACCTTAAAACCGGGTTTAACCTAATTCGGATGAGAAAAAGGCACGAATAGCTTACGGCCTTCCGCTGCAAATACGGCGTCTTCGAATTCACGGTTATGCCTATAGGCCTTATCAACGCCCCCGCCACCTTCCAAAGCATAATAAACCATATCTTTATAGACCTTATCAATGCCGGGCTCCTCGTATATTTGGATAACCTCTTAATATACGCAAAAACCAAAAAACAACACGATAGTTTGGTAAAGGAAGTGCTTCGCCGCCTTACCAAACACAACCTGGCCGTAGCCCCTCGCAAATGCGTCTAAGGGGTACACGAGGTCGAGTTCTTTGGTTACATAATAGGACCCGAAGGCATCGCAATGTCCAAAAACAAAGTTAATGCTATTATCCAATAAGAAGCCCCTAACTGCCTTAAAAACTCCCAGTCGTTTATCGGCTTTGCCAACTTTTACAGGAGGTTTATTAAAGGGTTTTCAGGAATCGTTAGGCCTATAACGACGGCCAACGCCCTACTTAAAAGCCAATAGCGATGGACCCCCGAAATGGAACAGGCCTTCGAAGCCCTTAAAGTCGCTTTCGTTTCGCTTCCGATACTCCGGCATTTCGATCCGTTTTTCCCAGCGCAAATCGAAGTAAACGCTTTAGACTTTGCCCTTGGAGGGGTGCTATCCCAAAAGGACCCCGAAACCAACAAACTGCACCCCGTTGCCTTCCATTCGCGCAAAATGTCACCTGCCGAAATCAACTACGAAATCCACGATAAAAAGCTTTTAGCAATCGTCGATTGTTTCGCGAAATGGAAGCATTACCTTAAAAGGGCAAAGCACCGGATAAAGGTTTATACGGATTACCGGAACCTCGAATACTTCCTAACGGCTAAAGTCCTTAATCGAAAGCAGGCTAAATGGGCACAACAGCTGGCTGGTTATTGGTTTATAATTAACTACCGGCCAGGAAAGCAAAATAAAAAGGCCGATATGCTATCGAAATTACCCCAACACAAGCCTAAAAAAGGGGGGAGTAAGGATCAGCCGATTACGACGATCCTGCAAAAAAAACACATCCCAGCAAGAATTTCGGCCCTGGAAGGACAAAGAGATAACCCCATAAAAAAAGCTTTGCCGTAAGGAGCACCTTTTTTCCTCCTATCCCCAAGCCGGCTTTGCAGTATTCCTGTCCTTAAATGGGCTGCGGAATTTACTAACAAAATTAAACAAACTGGTATATCGGATCCCGAATACCAAAGCCGCTTCCAAAAGCCCGAAAAGGGTGAAAAAGTAGAGGATAGCTTCTTTTATCATAAGGAAAGATTGTAAGTACTAACGGAAGCCCTACAAAAGGAAGTCCTCGAGTCCGAACATAACACAAAAGTCGCTGGACATATGGGTATGGACAAAACCCTGGAATTAATCACACGACATTTTTAGTGGCCTAATATCGAAGCAAAAGTCCGGGAATACGTAAAGGGATACCTGGAGTGCCAACGCAATAAGGCCCCAAAGCATACCCCCTTTGGACCCCTACAACCTATAAAGCTGCATTACCAGCCTTAGAAAACGGTAGCCATAAACTTCATTACGGACCTCCCTTTAAGCGATAGGTGCGATTCAATCTGGGTAATAGTAAACCCCTTTACCAAAATAGCGCATTTCGTCCCCCTTAAAATCGAGGGTAAAAAATCGGATAACCTTATCCGCATCTTCGCCAAAAAATACTAGCGACTGCACGGTATGCCTTTAAATATTATCTCTAATAGAGATTCCAGATTTACGAGCCACTTATGGAATGATTTCCTCCGTTTAGTAGGCATTAAGCCAAAAATAAGCACTGCCTTCCATTTCCAAACGGATAGACAAACCGAAAGGCTTAACTAAAGCCTAAAGGCCTACCTTAGGTTTTTCGTAAATTACGAAATGACTAATTGGGTTAAGCTGTTACCTACGGCGGAATTTGCCTATAATAATACATTTTCGGCAAGTACTTCCATTACTTTCTTTTTCGCCAACTACGGGTACCACCCAGCTTCTAATAATCCCCCTTTCCCAAAACGAATACGCAATCCAGCAAGCCAACTTTACCGGCACTAAATAACCCAGGTGCACGAAAAAGCTAAACGGCACTTCGAAAAAGCCCGGGAACGGATAAAGCATTGGGCCGACAAAAAAAAAGGCCCTTTGCCGGTCCTTACCGAAAAACAGCTTGTTATACTAAACGCCCGGCATATAAAAACCCGTCGCCTTGCCAAAAAACTCGATGCCAAAATGCTCGGGCCCTTCCGGATCCTTAAGGTTATCTCTCCCACGGCGGTACGGCTGGCCTTACCTAAAGCCTGGAAAATCCATAACGCTTTCCACGTATCCCTCATCAAGCCCTACCGCTTTGGCATTTAGGCACGACCTAACCCTAACCAGGTACTACAGGAAGCCCCCTCGGTTGTAGGAGATTTCGTTATAGAAAAGGTTATAAACTCCATAAATACAAGAGGAAAGGTTCGTTACTTTATCCGGTAGGAGGATTACCTACGCAAAAAGGACTGGACGTGGGAACCTTGGGAGCATTTCGATACCGACGGATTTAAGTAGCACGTTATTGCTTTTTATCGGCTTAACCCCGATAAGCCTAAGGACCCCCGCGTGCCACAAGACATAGGCACGGCCGCATCCCTTAAGCGGGCTTCGGAAGGTCTCGAGACGCGCCCTAGGAAAAGGAGGATAGTGTCACACGGAAGAACCCGTGGACCTAACTAGTCGGCATCACGAGTCGGCCTCACAGAGGGTCGAAGACCCGCATAGGCGGTCAACGGCCCTAAGGCCAAGCGGTGAAGGTCGGAAGGCAGTGTGAATCATGTACTCGATACTTCGCACGGATCACAAAGGGTTTATATAAACCCTGCCATCTCCTATGTCCTTCACGAAAGATTCCTTCCTCCTCAAGCATCTCTTGAGCCCATAGAAAGATTATCTGCAATCTAGAGATTCTTTCTCCAAGCCGTCTTTGACCCCTTGTTACATAGTGCGTTCGTTCGATTTTCCCGATAACCTAATAGGTTTCCACTGGCATCTTTTTGCACGACACTTTTATTACCTTAACGTAGTTACAGAATACTTCCGACAAAAATTCGTGCTAAAGTCGTACGAGATAGTATTTAGTAGCTTTTGGTAAGCAAAAATCCAGCATTTGCAAAAAGCGTTCCATACGTTTTAAGCTGATAGTAATCGTACGAACGTCGCAATTTGAAAGAATATTGTTCGTGGCACTGTCGGTATACCAACACGGTTGGGGTGAGAAGGCTTCTGGTATTCAATATGTATCCAAAAGTCGTCTATCTTCTAGAAACAACGGAAGGGCTCCTCGTACGAGCCCTTTAGATACATATATCTCAATCACGGAAGCCGCGGGGTGCGGTCGTCTAAGGCCAGTCCCGGTGCCGGGCCTGACTTGCGACTTGCACCGCCTCCGTGCATAACCCGTAATCACAGTTCATAACCGGTAATCCCCATTGCCGGTCCCTCTATATCAAAGAGGCAGGGCCTTTCAGTCCCGGAGTTCCTAATTATTAGGGATTCCCTTTGCCCGTGCTTTTACCTATCGTGCGACCTTTTGCTGCCCTTCCAACACTAGCAGTTTTTCTTTTATAGTCGCACGTCCCTTTCCCAAAATTAGTTGGAATGGTTAAATCACCTTCTGCCAAAGTGACTCCGTATGCTTTTATGGTATAAAAAAAACGCAATAAAAGTAACTAGTGTTTTTAAGTAACTTAATGTGGGCTTTATATGGTAATTGTATTAATGGCTTGGGAAAAAGCGGGTTTTTTAGGGTAGTGGCTTTAAAAGGAATCCATTTAGGGTCCGTATAAAGCTTCCGGTAGATCGGGTAATTCTGTTAAGATAGTTATATGGGTAAAAAGTTGTATTAAAGTAGTTGGAGGTGTGCGTTAGCTTTTTTGGTTAAGTTGTAAATAGCTTTACATAAAAGGCAGTTGCTTGCTTTATGCGAAGCCCGCCTTTTTTCCCTATTCGTAGGGATAAAAAGCGTCCTTTCCTTTCCTCCTTTTTAATCTTTTCTTTCCGTACGACATAACCATAACAACAACCACAACTATAACCATAAACTCGTCTTTTCCGATCGCGCGATGTAACAAGGGGTCAAAAACGGCTTGGAAAAAGAATCTCTAGATTGCAGATAATCTTTCTATGGGCTCAAGAGATGCTTGAGGAGGAAGGAATCTTTCGTGAAGGACATAGGAGATGGCAGGGTTTATATAAACCCTTTGTGATCCGTGCGAAGTATCGAGTACATAATTCACACTGCCTTCCGACCTTCACCGCTTGGCCTTAGGGCCGTTGACCGCCTATGCGGGTTTTTAACCCTCCGTAAGGCCGACTCGTGATGCCGATTAGTTAGGTCTACGGGTTCTTCCGTATGACACTATCCTCCTTTTTTTAAAGCGCGTTTCGAGACCTTCCGAGGCCCGCTTAAAGGATAAGGCCGTGCCTATATCTTGTGGCACGCGGGGGTCCTTAGGCTTATCGGGGTTAAGCCGATAAAAAGCAATAACGTGCTACTTAGATCCGTCGGTATCGAAATGCTCCTAAGGTTCTTACGTCCAGTCCTTTTTACGTAGGTAATTTTCCCATTGGACAAAGTAACGAACTTTCCCGCTTATATCCATAAAATCCATAACTTTTTTTATAACGAAATTTCCTATAACCGAAAGGGCCTTCCGCAATACCTGGTCAGGGTTAGGTCGTGCCTAAATGCCAAAGCGGTAGGGTTCGATAAAGGATACGTGGAAAGCGTTATGGATTTTCCAGGTTTTAGGCAGGGCTAGTCGTACCGCCGTAGGAAAAATAACCTTAAAGATCCGGAAGGGCCCGAGCATTTTGGCATCGAATTTTTTGGCGGGGCGACGGGTTTTTATGTGCCGGGCGTTTAACATAACGAATTGTTTTTCAGTAAAAACCGGCGAGGGGCTTTTCCTTTTGTCGGCTTAATGCTTTATTCGTTCCCGGGCTTTCTTAAAGTGTTGTTTGGCTTCTTCGTACACCTAGGTCATCCAATGCCGGTAAAGTTGGCTTGCTGGATTGCGTACTCGTCCTAGGAAAGGGGGATTATTGGAAGCTAGGTAATACCCGTAGTTAGCGAAAAAGGGAGTAATGGAGGTATTTGCCGAAAATATATTATTATAAGCAAATTCCGCCGTAAGTAACAGCTCGACCCAGTTAATCATTTCGTAATTTACGAAAAACCTAAAGTAGGCCTCCAAGCTTTAGTTAAACCTTTCGGTTTGTCCATCTGTTTGGAAATGGAAGGCAGTGCTTATTTTTGGCTTAATACCTACCAAACGGAGGAAATCTTTCCACAAATGGCTCGTAAATCTGGAATTTCTATCAAAGATAATATCCAAAAGCACACCGTGCAATCGCCAGTATTCTTTGGCGAAAATGCGGATAAAGTCATCCGACTTTTTACCCTCGACTTTAAAGGGAACGAAATACGCCATCTTAGTAAAAGGGTCTACCATTACCCAGATTAAATCGCACCCATCGCTTAAAAGGAGGTCCGTAATAAAGTCCATGGCCACCGTTTTCCAGGGCTGGTAATGCAGCTCTATGGGTTGTAGGGGTCCAAAGGGGGTATGCCTTAGGGCCTTATTACGTTAGCACTCTAGGCATCCCCTTACGTATTCCCGGACTTTTGCCTCGATATTGGGCCACCAAAAGTGCCGAATAATTAATTCGAGGGTTTTATCCATACCCATATATCCAACGACTTTTATATCATATTCAAACTCGAGGACTTCTTTTTGCAAAACCTCCGTTAGCACCCACAATCTTTCCTTATAATAAAAAAGGCCATCCTCAACTTTTTCACCCTTTTCGGGCTTTTAAAAACGGCCTTAGTATTCGGAATCCGATATACTAGCTTATTTAACTTTGTTAGTAAATTCCGTAGCCCATTTTAGGACTGGAATACTACAAAGCCGGCCTAAGGATAAAAGGAAAAAAGGTGCTTTTTGCGGCAAAACTTTTTCCATAAGGTTATCTCCTTATCCTTCCAAAGCCGAAATTTTTGCTAAAAAATGTTTTTTTTATAAAATCGTCGTAATCGGCTAATCCTTATTCCCCCCTTTTTTAGGTTTATGCTAGGGTAATTTCGATAGCATATCGGCCTTTTCATTTTGCTTTCCTGGCTGGTAATTAATTATAAACTAATAACCAACCAGCTATTGTGCCCATCTGGCTTGCCTTCGATTAAGGACTTTAGCCGTCAAGAAATATTCGAGGTTCCGGTAATCCGTATAAACCTCTATCCGGTGCTTTGCCCCTTCAAAGTAATGCTTCCACCTAGCGAAATAATCAACGACCGCCAAAAGTTCTTTATCGTGGATTTTATAGTTAATTTCGGCGGGTAACATTTTGCGCGAATAAAAAGCAACGGGGTGCAATTTGTTAGTTTCGGGGTCCCTTTGGGATAGCACCCTTCCAAAGGCAAAGTCCGAAACGTTTACTTCGATTTGCGCCGGGAAAAACGGATCGAAATGCCGGAGTATCGGAAGCGAAACGAAAGCGACTTTAAAAGCTTCGAAAGCCTGGTCCATTTCGGGGGTTTATCGCCATTAGCTTTTAAATAGGGCGTTAGCCGTCGTTATAAGCCTAACGATTCCGGAAAACCTTTTAATAAACCTCTTGTAAAAGTTAGCGAAGCTAATAAAGGATTGGGAGTTTTTAAGGCATTTAGGGGCTTCCTATTGCATAATGGCGTCCACTTTATCCTTAGATATTGCGATGCCATTAGGTTCTATTATGTAACTAAGGAATTCGACTTCGTGCACCCCCTAAACGCATTTGCGAGGGGCCACGGCTAAATTATGCTTAGTAAGGCGGCGAAGCACTTCCTTTACCAAATTATCGTGTTGTTTTTTAGTTTCGGCGTATATTAAGAGGTTATTTAAATATATAAGGAGCCCGGTATCGATAAGGTCCATAAAAATATGGTTTATTATGCTTTGGAAGGTGGCGGGGGCGTTGATAAGGCTTATCGGTATAACCGTGAATTCGAAAACGCCGTATTTGCAGAGGAAAGCTGTAAGCCATTCGTGGCCTTTTTTTATTCGAATTAGGTTAAACCCGGTTTTAAGGTCGATTTTTGTTATCCATTTAGCATTTCGAAGTCGATCTTAAAGCTCCGTAATAAGCGGGATGGGGCACCGAATCGGGATCGTTTTAGCATTAACGTCCCTATAGTCGACCACTACCCTTAAAGGATTAAGGGGGTTTTTTTTTATGCGAATATAAAGGGCGAACTGTTAGCAGTTTTGCATGGCCTAACCTTGCCGGTTCGCATATGCTTTCCCAGCCAAAGCTTTAAAACGTCCAGCTCCTTTTGGCTCATTTGGTATAGGGGTTTATGGGTTAATTGGGCTCTTTCCTTTAGGTGAATTTCGTGGTCCTAGGGCTGATGATCGGGAAAGCGTATAGCGGCCGCTTCCGTTATAATAGGAAGGAATTCCCTAAACTCCTTTAATACCGATTCGAGGCCGTTTGAATCTGCTTTGGCCACTTCTTTAGGGGAAAGAATACTATGCCCGTACTTAATGGCGGCAATAGTCGCAAGCTCGACTGTTTTTATATTTTCCCGAAGGCGTAAGCCTTCAGGTGGCCGTAAATCCGGCGGCTTTCGGGCTCGGGGCTTGTTGCACTTCCGGCACTTGTCCGAATCTATGCGGATATCCCGAAGGTCGCGATTTAATAAGCCTAACGGTGGGTATTGCCTTTGCCATGCGAAGGGTAGGATAACGTCGTAATTTAAATCCGTAGGACTAACTTCGAACGTTTCCGTGGAATAGTGCGTTTTGTGCCGGAAGGTAACGTCAACCACTAGTTGCTTTCCGGCCCTTAGTTCGACCGCCCCTAAAAAGGTAGTTATAATGCGGGGAATAGCTTTGTCAACCAAATGCCCTGGAAGCTACTTGGCTATTTTATCCGAAATAACCTTCGTATCGCTGCCTCCGTTTAAAAGGACCCGAACAGGTATATCCTTCGATCCCCTTGCCTGTATATACATACGGAAAATCGGCCTTGCGAGCTTTTTATCCGTTAAGGGCCTTCGGGCAGCAGCGACGGTCGATGGTTGTTAACAATTATCGTCCAATTCCGAATTTAACAGCTCGAAAATTCGGGATCCGGTAAGGGCGTTTCTTTCCAAGGCTTCCGAAACGAGGCCGGCGATTTTAACCTTTTTAGCCTATAGCTGTTCCTCCTGTTCGTCCGTTACAAGGCGTTTAGAGATGGATTTGGCTCCGGCCGTTTTTGCAGGTGCAAAAGGAAGTTCCTTGCCGTTGGTGTCCTTTTTGGCGTAGCATTCCAACGTATGGTGCCCTTTTTTTCCGCAGCGCTAGCAGTCGGCTTTGGCCAACTTTCGTGCGTCGATATCGCGTTGTTCGACCCCTTCGAGTGCCAGTTTGGTCGTAGTCTAAACGTTACTTTTTTTATCGGCCTTATCGTTAGCTTTTTTTCCAAAACGGGAGCTTGAGGATGGATTTTGGCTTTTGTTTTTGGAGCCTTTGCTTTGGCGACGGCCCGCGTTCGAGCGTTCCGAAATCGAAACGGGCTCGTTTTTTCCCTTATCCTTCGGGGTTAGCCCAGGGTCCTGGAGTATAACCTCGTGGATTTTGCCGGCTTCTTGGATTGCGGCAAGGAATTTTTCGTCCGTATCAGGGACTTTTCCGCAACGGGAATATACCAATTTGGTAATTTCTTTTAGAAGGGTGCGGGAAATATGCTTCCTAAATATAACGCCGGACCATTAAACCGCTTCGTTAAGGTTAAAAAGCTTAGTAAAGTACTAAACGGTATTTCTTTTGTATTTAAACTCCCGCATTTTTTTAGCGTTGCGGTAATGTTCGGTGGCGTCCCGGAAGCGTTCCTATAAGGCCGCCGAATAGGCCCGCCAGTTATTTTCGAATTGCGCGCTTCGAAAGGACCGAAGGCGTTATTAGTGCCAAACTTGTGCGTTTTCCGTAAATAAGGACCCGACCTAATTAACTTTAACTATATCGTTAGGAAAGCTTTCGACGTAGGTTTCCATATAGGAGGTAACGCGAAGCCACCATAGCCTAAATTTAGCTAGGTCCTTACCGTCGTAACTGGGTGGCTTATTAAGCTGGACTGGGTTAATAACGGCCGTAAGGATCGGACCACGCGGGCGAGCAGTTCCCTGTTGGATGGCTTTAATGAGGTCCCGCAAATCGGGGTCCTTGGAGGCCCGTCCGTTATTTTCGGGGGCATCGTCTTCCGAGGAGGTGTTCGAAGGTTCTAAAGGTTCCGAAGGAATAGCAATATGCTTAGGAGGTTCGTTAGGTGGCCCTTGGGGAGGCCCTTAAAGAAGTTTTCCGAGGCTTCCGGAGTGCTTGGGACCTGCCGTTGCGGCCTTGTACTATTATTGGGCAGCGGAGGCAGTAGCCCGAACTTGTTGCCGTCGGAGGTTATCGGATGATAGGGGGTCCTAAAAACCCTAGCGTGATAATGCCGACGTTTTAAACGCCGATTGGGGTAGCGGTTTTTCCGTAAAAGGGACGGGTTTTTCCCTTTCTGAAGTGCTTTGACGTAAGCCCGGTAGAAGGGACGACTTTTAAAAGGCCGAAAATACCGTAGCTAATTTAGGCCGCCTTCTTTGTGCCGCAAATCGCCGGCTTTCCCGTACGGCGTCCCTAACGAGCTGATGCGTTTGGGCCAATATGCGCCGTTCGGCATTAGTAAGGGTTTTGGGCGATACGTGCTCCTTAGTTAAGAGATCCTGGATCTGGGCATCCTTATTAACGGCCCAGTTAGTAACTCCCTCTTCGAAGGTGGAAAGTCGTGCTTGTAGGTTTTGCAAGTGGTTTTGTTGGGCCCGAGTAACGTCCCGGAGCTGAATTGGGGCCTCCGAACAGATTTGTTGCTTTTCGGCCAAAGTGGCGACCGTGGCCCAAACTTGTTGTGCAAATGCCTGGCTTTTTCCAATAATCCGTTGCCGGAATGCCTTTTATTGATCGGCGGAAGCGATTAGGCTTTCCTTATATAAGGAAACGACGGTATGGTACGCGTGGGTGATGCGGTCGTAATGGGTCCTGATTTCGCGGATTTGTTCCCGGTCGGCGAGGATTTCCTGGCTTACATTTCGGGATAAGGCCGAAATTGCTTCGTGCGTACTGATGAATTCCCGCTGGATTTTAGTTATTTAGCCCGGGGGATCCTAAAGGCGTTCTACGGATGTAAGGGTTTGTTGTTCGAGGGCTATGCTGAAAGGGGGTGCCGAATACAGGATAAGTGCCCTTTGATCGTCGAGCATAGGTATATTTTAACGTTTTTTTGGTGCAGACCGGGAGGAGCCTTCGGGGGCTTTTCCGGCCGCTTTTTTAGATTGAGCCGGCATGGTATCGGCAGGCATACCGGAATCGCTAGGCAAAGAAGGGGATTTTATAGCCGGCATGCCAAAGTCGCTTGGTAGGGAAGGAGATGTCGTTGCAGACGAGATGAGGGGGTCCGGTTCCCTGTATTCCTGGGCAGAGTAAAATCCCAAAGGTATAAGGGAGATCTTCCGGCCTTTTTTGGAGTCCCGTGATTTCGCCAGGGCGATTGAGAGGGTGAAGCGACCCTTTTGTATATTCTTTTCGCTTTTACCCGTTCGAGAACACCGGTGACAGTTAAAATGTTCGTGGTGTGGCCCTAGGGTTTTATTTGCTAAAGAAGGCAATAGTTGGGGCTTGGGGGTACCGACTGATAGGGCCTCTCCAGAGCTTAGGAGGAAAGATAGTGAGGCTTCCGTTAGGGGGCAGAGCCCATAGAAAGATTATTTGTAACAAGGGGTTAAAGACGGTTTGGAGAAAGAATTTCTAAATTGCAGATAATTTTTTTATGGGCTTAAGAGATGTTTGAGGAGGAAGGAATTTTTCGTGAAGGATATAGGAGATGGCAGGGTTTATATAGACCTTTTGTGATCCGTGCGAAGTATCGAGTACATGATTTACATTACCTTCCGACCTTTACCGCTTGGCCTTAGGGCCGTTGACCGCTTATGCGGGTTTTCGACCCTCCGTGAGGCCGACTCGTGATGCCGACTAGTTAGGTCCACGGGTTCTTCCGTGTGACACGCGACCTTTTATCGCGCGACCTTCAAACTCTTTTTTCCTTTCAACTATTAGTTAAAAATTTTACCACCTTTTTTAGGCTTTTTCTTTTTCGGCTTTTACGATAGCTCTTGTACCCGCTTAACCTACCGTTCAAACGGTCGTCTCTTTTTCAGTTTTTAGTAACGTGGTTCATTAGTGAGTGGGTCAAATCAGCTCGTGGGTCACTTCAAAATCCCATACTAAACGCCGTTTTCGACCCCCCGGTTAAATCCGCCAGTTTTTAATAAAATTCCATGAAAATTTAATATGTTATATTTAACTATATAGCCGATTTTATGATTATTTTTCCAAATTTTTATTAGCATTATTTTTAAGTGAGTTTTAAACACTGTGCAAAACACTGTGTGTAAATAGTAAATCACCTTAAAATAGTAATAATAAAAATGTGGAAAAATAATCATAAATTCGGTTATATAGTTAAATATAACATATTAAATTTTCATGGAATTTTATTAAAAACTGGTGGATTTAACCGGGGGGTCGAAAACGGCGTTTAGTATGGGATTTTGAAGTGACTCACGAGCTGATTTGACCCACTCACTGATGAACCACGTTATACTTTTTATCCGTACTAATAAATAAAATATCTGCTAGCTCCATTTGCCTACCGGCTGGCTTAGCAATCGTACGTTTATAACCGCGTTCGCTATCAATATATATATTACCTTCCTTAGCTCTTTTTCTTTATCGTACGCAATTAACCTCGTTTTTTTTCAACTTGCAGGACGAAAAGCGTGCGCTTTGTGCTTTGCCGTCCGTTAATATTAAGGTCCGGATAAATGTTCCAACCGAAGCAGGTGCTTTCAATTTGGTTACCCGAATCGTACGACGCGAATCCTACTTCCGTACGGTTTTAATCCATTTTCGCGGAATTCCTTATCGTCGTTGCCTTTAAAGGTGCGGCAATTCCAACTCGGTACCGCGCTTCGTACGCTACGTGCGCTTTCGAGGATACCAAGCTGGTACCTGTTCGAATTGCATTTAGCAAAACCATAAAAATAAGTACGGATATACTCGTGCGGGGACTATCTCTCCCGGTTCGTTTGTTGCTGGTTCGAACCGTAGCGATAATAATAATGGTTTTGGTAGTAGTAATGGTAATCGTGCGGTACAAAAACCTTTTCCTTCCTTTGGCTTTGCTGGTTTGGGTTTAGGTCGTAAAATGATTATAATTAAGGATTAATCGTGCGGTAGTGTTTTTTTTTAAATGTAAAATAAAGGAAAGGGGTTTTTATCGTACGTTGCTTTGCTAAGTTTTTTTTTTTTTTCGGAATTTAGGTCGGAAAGGATTAGAATTATGCGAAGCTAAATATTGTATTTAACAAAGGAAATTTTTTTCCTCGTTAATTTTATTTTTTTCCTTTTTTAATATAAGCTTTTACCTTAATCGTCGTACGATTTATTAATACCAAGGTTGCTAATGCTTCGTTTGGATTTTTTTTATTAAAGCGTTAGCAAGGTTATTTCGTCCGTCAATTTAGCGGATTTTAAAAATTTCCTTTCGTTTGTACGATTTTCGGAAAAATATAATATCGATTATTAATTTTTTTTCCGTCGTATTGCCTAACTTTACTAAGCATTCGTACAATAATTTAAAATTTATGCAAATAATAGTTGGGATGCGTGCGATGCTTAAGGTAAAAATAATCCGTTTTAATATGCTACTAAATACGAAGCCGCTATTAAAGCTAATTGTTATACCGTATAATTCGTTTACTAATACGCTTTTCGTTATTCGCTTGCATTTGGTAAATAACTAATGGATAATATTCTTTTGGATAAAAAATAAAATTTCCGCACGATTTATCTACTTTGTTAGTACGATCAAATAGCTAAATTGTAATATTAGGTTTTTGTTATTAGCAAATAATCTATTTGCAAAAATAAATAGCTTCG
Organism: Falciphora oryzae; assembly: GCA_000733355.1. Lineage (NCBI taxonomy): Eukaryota > Fungi > Ascomycota > Sordariomycetes > Magnaporthales > Magnaporthaceae > Falciphora > Falciphora oryzae. The sequence continues at coordinate 889,958 of JNVV01000004.1, forward strand.
TGCGAACTAAATTTAAAAAAAGGTAATTAAATCCTCGTTATAGGTTATCCATTTGCTATTAAAACCGCTAGTTCAATTTGTCGATGTCTTTTTTACTTAAGTTATTCACTTAAATTGCTACAAATAGGTCGTACGCTGTTTTTAGTTAATAAATGGTTGCTATATATGCATTTCGTGCGCGTTAGGTAATATACTATTGTATTGCGTCCTCGGCCTTTAATTTTACCAATTGGAATTAGTTAAGCTATCCTTTTTGCACGACCGTAATGTTTTTTTTTTTAAAATTCGAATTTGCATCCGTTAAATTCCAAATAGTTGTCGTACGAAAAGAACGTTTTCGGTTTAGTTTGGAAATTGGCTTCGTGCAACTTTTCCTCCTCTAGGTCCGAAAATGCTATCGTTGCAAAGCTAAGCGTATTATTTATTTGCATGCCCGTAATGCCAAACTTTTATCGTCCGGTTGCTATAAATAGTAGGCAGGGGTCGTACGATAAAGCTTTTATTCCCAATGCTTCGCGATAGTGGGAATAGTAAATTTTCTACTAATAGGTTCCAAATTCTGCCATTCCGTATAATGGCTTTTGTATTTATAAAATGGAATCCGTTGGGTACTTGTGGCGGATTTCCTTTAGTAGGTTTGCGATAACTTTTCGTACGAGCTTTTTTTTGGATTGAATGTAAGCTTAGGTAATATCCTTTGCTTCGCACGATGCTTTTAACTCTTCCATTAAAGTCGGGCCGATGCCAAAAAGTAAGCGCTAGTTTATCCGTTAGATGGTTGGAATTTAGGTAAAAAATTCCTCCTTTTCAGAATCGTTAAACCCTTGCGCAACTATCCTCGTTTTTTCGTACGGATGGTTTAAGGTTTTCCTTTTCACTTTTCGTACGAAACGGGTATCCCATATCCGGAGTCCGGCGTATTTGTTTAGATTGTATTTAACGATTTTGATAGTACCTCGTGCGATAAGGTTATTAATTTCTACCGCGTCGGACTTTTCGAACGGCTTTTTTAGTGTAATAATCTTTCCTTCCGTACGAAATAATAGGGCCAATTCCTAATCACCTTTTTTTTAGCAGTTAGGTATGCTATTGGTTATGCGTTTTTCCTCGGTTTTCCTTTGCCTCGTTTAGGGGAAATGACCGGGTTAAATTAGGCGGTAGCTTTTGCTGCTTTGGGAGCTTCGTGCGATAGGTTTGGCTTATTATCCATCTTTTTTAGGGCTTCGTGCGATAGGTTTGGTTTATCGTTCTCCTTTTTTGGATTACGGATATATGGTTTGGTTTATGTTAGCCGAAATACCTTTAATCCGCTGTTTGTAAGGACGGTGACATTGGATTGGTCGGTTGTTTAAAAAACGTACGGTCCGGTTTAGCCCTTTTTTTTTTCAAACGAAAACTTTATTACCGAAAGGAAATTGCAATAAGTTGTGCGTGCGAAATCCGTTCCGGGTGTTTAGTGCTCGGCTAATTTCGATTTCCGCACGGATGCTCCGCAATATTTTTATTGCCTTTTGGATTGCTTTTGCTTTTCGTACGATATTTGGGGACGGAGCAGAGTTTTGGTTAATCCGGGGGTAAACATTAAAAACTAGCAGGGTTGGTACGAAGCCGTTAGGTTTTGCTGTATCGTTTAATGCTTTGATTGCTATTTGCAACAATGTTTCGTTATCCGTGCAATATCCAAATTCCTTTTTTAGGATATCGTACGCTGATAGTAATCGTACGAACGTCGCAGTTTAAAAGGATATTGCTACATCGATAACGTACAGTGCGTTTTTCCCTCCCAAATGTACAATATTAATAACGATTTCGTAATTAAATTCGCAATTGTTTTTAATCGAAAATTTAAACCGTTAGGGGGCCGGGTCGTATGTTTGGCAATGGTAGCACATTTTGCCAATCTCCTTTAGGATTTTTTCCTTTACGTTAAAATATTTTATTTTTTTAAAAGTCGATGGAATGTTACAATCAGGCTCTGCTCCTAGGGTAGGACACCTAGGGAGGGTGCTGAACAGTACACTTGATAGGGGTTGCTTCAGGGGAACCGGGAAACTGGTGACAGAAGCTTAGATTGCTTGCCCAAGGGGGTACCTTGGAGCTAACTTAGGTTGACTGATGCCGATGCCTCAGTCAAAGCTATCTAACCGTGGAAGAACCTTTCCCTTATATACACGACCTGGTCCTTCCCAATCTGTGCTATGTCTGCTATGTAGCATATCAGACATATCACCTTGAGGACCTGTGCTATGTCTGCTATGTCGCATATCAGACATATCACCTTGAGGTTACGTGTCCTTACACGTGACCCTTCCTTTTCCAAGTGCGGGGTTGAGGGTGCTTCCTTCCCGGGGCTTGACCCAGGCCTCCTGTCCCCGCCACCTGTATGGTCGTAACATGGAAGCGCTCCGTACGAAGGTATCCGAACTTTTAATAAAGCCTTTTAAGCTTTCTTTTTATTAGGAATGCTGTTCTTTTCACATTTTTTACGTTAAAAAATAGGTGCCTTTATTTCCTAATTATAAGAATAGTTATTCCGTCCCTTCGTACGATGTTATCGTTAACGTTATTAAAATAACATTTCAATCTGTCGGCGTCGTGCAAATAAAATAGAAATAGGGTTTAGGAATTTAGGATATGGTAGGTAACTTCGCCAAGGGGGTTTTTTATCCGTATCGTACCGATAAAGGTTTTTATATTGTTTTTTCTAAATTTTACTTCCGTTAATCCCGGCGTCCAATCGATTTCCGCACGGGGGTTTTCTTTTAAATATGCCTCTATTTGGCATTTTACGATTGTAAAAACTCGTGCGGCGCCGGTATCCTAAAGCTCGCTTTAGTAGGTCGTATTATACTAGTTATACAATACGAATTGGTCCGACGTTTCGCTTAAACTAGTTTGGTAAATGTTTTCGCTAATCGTGCGATAAAGGTAGGTATAGTTTTGGAAATATTGCACTAATGGTGCTCGAATTTATTTATTTTTTTCCTTATCGTACGATAGTAGTAAGCCTTCGTAATTTTAAAGGAATGTTTCGAAATTATCTTTTTCGTTACCCAAGTTTTCGTACGTTTGGAAGTACCGTTATTTCGCACCCTCCTATTCTTTACGTAGGTATTTCGTTAACCAATATCCTTTTTTTTGCATATATAGTAACGTAATTTTATGCGATATTAAAAGTTGCTATTTAGCCGGTAATTGCCGCCGCCGTTTATCTGGAAGTTGCCGTTTTAGCCCGTCCGGGGTTTGTTATTGTTATAATACCGTCGGTCCGTATAATTAACGTCGTACGGTCCTTTTTCCAATAAAAATTAGGTCCTGCTCGTGCGATCCATCGTTATTTATAATGCTATTTGGAGGTTTGCAAACAAAGCTTCGCACGTTGGTTTTTAAGTAAAAAGTGCGATTTCGAACTCCGGCACTCCACGGCATACTTAAATAACAACCGTATGGAAAGCACTTTCCTTTTAGTAACTTTTACACAAAGCTTTTTATGCGAACTAAAATTTATCCAGCATCGTTTCTAGCACTTTAGGCAATATTTTATTTAAATAGGTTTAGCGCATCCACACGAACGTCGTTAACATCCAATTTGTTTAATAAAGCGTAACGTGGTCCACCAGTGAGCGCCACACACCAGCGAACGCCACACTCAAAATCCTATACTAAATGCTATTTTTTAAATGCTTATAAATCCACCAATTTTAATCCAAATGCAATGCAACTTTGTAATTAACGTTTTAACTATATAATCGATTTTATGAAATTATCTTCGATTTTACAACCCTAACCCGGGTGAGATATTAAAAAATAAGCTATTTTAACTCCTGCATTTACTATATCTCGACCGGGTTAGGGTTATAAAATTGAAGATAATTACATAAAATCGGTTATATGGTTAAAACGTTAATTACAAAGTTGCATTGAATTTGGATTAAAATTGGTAGATTTATAAGCATTTAAAAAATAGCATTTAGTATAGGATTTTGAGTGTGGCGTTCGCTGGTGTGTGGCGCTCACTGGTGGACCACGTTATAGTTGATTTTCGAATTAAAATAAAAATTAAAAAGTTTATATATTTCGTTCCATCGCTTTCCGGGTCCGATATAGTTAATATAAAAATTTTCCGCACGGCCTGACAGGATATTGGGGAAAATAGCGTGGTATTAGTTTTCTTCGATTTGGAATCGTTAATAACAGCCGATAAAAATCCTTGCTTTGTTAAATAGGATATCGTACGGTTTGCCGGTATAGTTCCGGTCCGTTTTCCATCCTTTTTGGAAAGCTGAGATTTTATTCGGTTCCAGCAGGTAGTTGTGTACCGGCAGCTTTGGGGGCAGGTTATATTCCATCGGGGGAATGGTCGTGCGAAGGGTTTAATCCTTTAAAAGCTGTGGGAAATTCCAAACTTCCTATGTCGTACGTGCTTTTAGTGGGATAATTTTAGACATTTGTATTTGTTCCCGCACGAAATCCGTATTATCGTGGAGCTGTTTTATTTTTACGGTAAGGATTGCTATCGGGACTGCTTTAGCCGAAATAACGATTGGCCGAGCTGGGGCTGCATTATGCGAGGATGCTTATCGTTTAAGCTGTAGTGTCCGGGATGGACGTGCTAATTGCGCTGGCTGCAAAGTGGGTGTTTTGTACGGAATGTTTGGAGGTATAAGGTCCAATATTCGCATAAACCTGGCCGTTATTGTTCCTTTTAGGATATAGGTCCCATTTTCCATTAAAAATTAGTCCATCCGCTTTTTGAACGTACGACCGATTTGGTTGAATAGGTCGTATATCTATTCGGCGAATTCCTTTTAAAAGGTTTGACGTAGCGTTTTGCTTTTAATAAATATCCAAATAGCTTCCGCGACCGATCGTGCGAAATATATTGTAATTTCGTTAACCGAAAGTAGCTGGGTTAGGTTAACGTCATTTTCCTAGCGTTCGGGGTTAACGTATTTGCGTTATGCTAATAAAAGGATATTTATCTTTTCGGCGATCTTTTTATGCCAGTTTTGGGAAATCCTGCCAAAATGACCTTTGTGCGATATTCCCGCCGGTCCGGCGACGGGTGTATTTGGAGTTTCGTTTTTACCTGATATAGTAATCGTACGAAGGTGTAAGGTAAAAAAAATGGTGTAATAAAAAGGTAGGGGGAAAAACGAAATAAAATGTTAAGTAGGAAAAGGGGGAAAAAAAAGAAAATAAAAATGTTAAAAAGCTGGTGTGCGTAACGGAGCGCGATTTATTTCCCTTTCCGCACAAGCTAGGCTTCCGTTTTTTAGTTGGCTATCGTTCGTACGAAAGGTTAGTGAACCCGTTTAAGTTCCTTTCCTTTAATTCCGATTGCCGTTTATAAGGGAAAATTGTTTAGGCAATAGCACGGGATTGATAGTACGAAGCGAATTTATAACCTCGTTAACTAGTACGAACCGTTTTTTCACGTTGCCAATTTATAGGTTGTAACCACCTACTGATTAGTGTTCGTAGTACGCTAATATCGATATTAACCGGTTAGGGTGAGAAGGCTTTGGTATATTTTATGTATCCAAAGTCGTTTGTTTTTTAGAAACAACGGAAGGGCTCCTCGTGCGAGCCCTTTAAATACATATATCCTAATTACGGAGGCCGCGGGGTGCGGTCGTTTAAGGCCAGTCCCGGTGCCGGGCTTGACTTGCGATTTGCACCGCCTCCGTGCATGACCCGTGATTTCCGTGCATGACCCGTGATCACCGTTTATGACCGGTGATTCCCATTGCCGGTCCCTCCGTGTTAGAGAGGCGGGGCCTTTTAGTCTCAGAGTCCCTAGTTATTGGGGATTCCCCTTGCCCGTGCTTTTACCTGTCGTGCGACTTTTTGCTGCCTTTCCAACAAAGCTAAAAGGGGCCTAAAATTATGCAGAATGGAAATATACGCTGGAGTTACAATTTACCGCAATGGGTATAATAGGGTTTACAGAAAACCTTAAAGCGGCTATTTAAATTTCGCTGGTAAATTAAGCAAATTTGTTGCTATTCCTAAAGGATAGTTGCAGTAAGGAGGTGCTTTATATTATAATTTGAGAAATAATACCTACTAAAGCGTTTATTACCCTAAGGGATAGTTACTTCCTAACGCTAGAAATCAAACGAGATGCCTTTTATAGGGAATTCTATGCCTTAAATTACGCTAAATATAAAAGCGGTATTAGCGAGTTTAATTCCTACTTTAATTTACTGCTAGTTCGGTCCCGGAATAGTTAAATGCAATTAACTACTGTTGATATCAAAAATTAATACCTAAAGGCTATGGAAGGGTTTTTTCCCTACTGGGCTGAAAGGCTTCGGAGCACTATTCGTAGTGCTATTGCTTTAAGGCAATTTACTAAAAGCATTAATTTGCAGTACCTAATGGCTGATTTAATTGCTGAAACCTATAATCCAATTTTTACAGCCTACAAACAGGCTGCTAATTATAGGGCTTAATTGCAAAATAAGCTAAAAGGTGAAGAGGGTACCAATGCTAAAGGCAAAGGTAAAGGTAAAAAGAAGGAGAAGAAAGCCGCTAAGGGGAATGGCAAAAAGGCTAAAAAATAAGCCTAAAAGCCAAGATGGCTCTTTTGGATTTAATAAATCCAAAAAGAAGAGAAAAGACGGTAATAAATCTTCCGATAAAAAAGGAACTTCTTTTGCAATGCTAAATTACAGTTTTTTATCAGGGGATTTTGGTGCTAAAAACCCTTTTGTAGGGTTTTCGAAAAGTAACGCTACTAGCGAAACTGTGGATTTGGAGTTACTAAACGCATTAGACGACAATGACTTTTCGGATATTGAATCCGATTTAAAGGCTTTAACTACCTGTAATAAACCGGACTACGGGTTGGTCGCCGGTAGGGGTTATAGTGATGTTATTCTGGAAGATGAGGAGGAGGAAGAGAGGAACTATGAGGAAGGTTGTGAGGCTCCTATATATACACGAGTTGGCTCAGGGGGCCACCCCTGAGCTACCACTTCCGTGCCCCAAGCACGGAACTATGACACTACCTTTGATTTACTGGTGGCAGCGTATTGCACGTACTGTAAATTTGTAAATAATGCTAAAAAGGCTTTAAAAGCCCCTGTTTTATACGATACAGGTAGCACAGATTACATTTTTAACTTTAAGGAGCATTTTTTTAATTTTAGTAACGTGGTTCACAAGCGAGTCGGTCACCCAAGCGAGTCGATCACTTCAAAATTCCATATTAAACAGCGTTTTTTTTCAATTAAATAACTCGTTTAATTTGGAGCTAAATTCCACCAAAATTAAAACACTTATATTTAACTTTAAAGTTATTATAATTTGAATTTTCCGCATTTTTATTATTACCCCTTTTAGGTTAGTTTGCATATTTACACAGTATAATATACAGTGTTGCAAACTAACCTAAAAGGGGTAATAATAAAAATGCGGAAAATTCAAATTATAATAACTTTAAAGTTAAATATAAGTGTTTTAATTTTGGTGGAATTTAGCTCCAAATTAAACGAGTTATTTAATTGAAAAAAAACGCTGTTTAATATGGAATTTTGAAGTGATCGACTCGCTTGGGTGACCGACTCGCTTGTGAACCACGTTACTAAAACTAAAAAAGAGATTACGACGGGCGGCGGCCCCGTAACCACTAAAAGCATAGGCACTGTTAAAATAGCAATAAAATGCTTTAAAAACCTTAATGATTTCGAAGTAATAACATTAAAAAACGTATTGTTTATTCCCAAATTCGATGTTAATATTATTAACGTGGTTCACAAGCGAGTGGGCCACACAAGCGAGTGGGCCAAAACACGCGACCGCGCGACACTTCTTCTTTCGCGACCAATTTTTCCACCCACAACAATGTTAATGGAAAACGACGAAAGCCGGGTAATTCTTGCCCTTCGGGCCTTGCAATCTAACTCACAATTAAGCGTGCGGGAAGCTGCAAAGATCTATTCGGTCGCGAGATCGACTTTAACGCGTCGGAAGCGCGGCCAACCTGCTCGATGCGATACCATGCCCAAATCACGGAAATTGACGGAATCCGAAAAGGAAGCGCTTGTCAAATACATACTCGAACTGGATTCTCGCGCATTTCCTCCCCGGCCTTTTGGTATTAAAAATATGGCCAACCGACTCCTCGCCGAACGCGACGCGCGCGCCGTCGGTAAAAACTGGGTCGCGAACTTCGTCAAACGCCGCGCAAAGCTCGGTACGCGCCGGATTCGAAAGTATGATTACCAGAGGGCCAAATGCGAAAATCCCAAGCTCGTTTTTGCGTGGTTCGACTTTGTACGAAACATTGTGGCCAAATATAGCATCCAGGATAACGACATTTACAACTTTAACGAAACCGGCTTTTTTGTAGGTATAATCGCGGCCGTTATAGTTATTACAACATCGGAAAGCCGTGGCAAAACAAAGCTGGTCCAGCCTGGCAATCGGGAATAGGCCACAGTTATCTAAGGGGTTAACTATTGCGGTTAAGCGGTCCCTCCTTTCATTATCGTCAAAGGGCAGTACCATTTAGCCAATTGGTACTTGGAAACCAACTTTCCACGCAATTGGGTTATCGCAACGAGCGCTAATAGGTGGACTACGAACGAGCTCGGCTTGAAATGGATCCAGCATTTCGATAAACATATTGCGGCTCGTTTTACGGGGTCCTATCGTTTATTAGTGCTAAACGGATACGAAAGCTACCACTCGACGGATTTCGAGCTCTATTACCAGGAACATAATATTATTACGCTTTGTATGCCTCCGTATTCGTTTTACTTCCTTTAGCCGCTTAATATCGGGTGCTTCGGCCCAATAAAGCGGGCGTACGGTCGATAAATCGAAAACCTAATAAAGTTACACGTTAGCCACGTAACCAAAGTCAAGTTCCTTTCGGCGTTTAAAGCGGCATTTTTTAACTTTATAACCAAAAAAAACATCCAAAAAGGCTTCCGAAAAGCTGGCCTTACTCCTTTTAACCCGGATTCGGTTTTGGAAAAGCTGGATATGAGGCTACGGACTTTAACCCCCCCTAAAGACGCCTTTAAACGACCCCGAACTTTGGATTTCCAAAACGCCGCGGACGGCTAAGGAAGCAACTTCGCAATCCGAACACATCAAAACTCGGATTACCAATTACTAAGGCAGCTCTCCGACACCTATGCTAGCGGCTGTAAACCAAATTGCAAAAGGGACGAAGGCAATAATGCATAAAGTAGCCCTTCTCCGAACCGAAGTATTTACGTTTAAAAAGGCGAACGAAGCACTTAGCAAACGCCGGAAGGCCAAAAAAACACGTGTCTAATTAGGAGGGTCACTTACTATCGACGAAGTACGAAATGTTCTGGACCAGCAGGAGTTGGATAGATAGCTACAGCAAAAAATGCGCGACCATAGGGGTTAGGAAAGGAGGGCGACAACGACTCGTCGGCGATGTGGTACGTGCGGCAAAACCGGACATAATGCGCGCACTTGTCAAAAAGAAATAAAAATGTCCGATGTATACAGTTTTAAATAGTTTAAATAGATTCCTGGCGTTATTAGGTTAGCATGCGCGTCGATTGTTTGAAGGTCGGGTGTAGGTGGCCCATTCGCTTGTATGGCCCACTCGCTTGTAAACCACGTTAGTAGTTTTCGTTACTATAAGTTAGGCGGTATCCTTATTAAACACAAGCTGTTTAACTCCAATCGCAAATGCTGGGGCGTTTTGGATCCCGTTAATAACGGTTTTTTCTTTAACGTTAAAAGGCATATTTTGCCTAATGTACGTAAAGGATTTTACTATAGCATAAGTTTTAGCCATGCCTTATAGCGGATAACTTCCGTAATTAGCGTTAAATTTAATAACGTTCCCCCTATAAATTAGAAAGAATATGCTCGTTTCGATTCTAATTCAGAAAAAAATACGGATTACACGGAAAAGCTACCTTATACCAAAGGTAAGGCTACCCTAAACCAAAAAAAGGGGTTGGAAAAGGGGGCTGCTGGAACCAAGCCTAAATTTAATGCAAAAAGCCCTAAAAACTCCCGTGTAGTTAAACCCCGTAAGCTCGGCAAGCTACTAAATAAATCCACTAAAAAGCCTATTCCAAAGGACGTTACTTTACTAAAAAGGGGGACTTTCTATGCAAAAGATCCGTTGCCCAAATTTCCCCCAATAAGTAAGGTACAAGCGGCCCCTTATATTAATATTACCTTTAAAAGCCTTCAAAAGTCAGCTGACAGATGGGTAAATGCAAAAGGGGACGTTGTAAAAGGGTGTAATAAAAATCTGGCTTTAAAAGCGCTGCTTTAGCACCGCCGATTAGGGCATTTGGGGTTGGCGTTGCTAAAAAAAACTGCTAAAATAACTGCAGGTCTCCCTAACTTTGATAAAGTTTAAAGGCTGCAATGCGCAATTTGTGCTAAAACTATAGCGGTATGGAGAACTAAAAAAAGGCCCGTTGCTTTTACCGGATAACGTTTTAGATTTTATCGAAAGGGATATTGTTGCTTTATCCCTAACGCTATATAACAAAAAGCTAGTATTAATATTGGGAGGTCAAATCGGGGATTTGCAGCGCAGTCACAGTGGCCAGCAGGGTCTCGGTTAGTTGGATTGGGCCCTGACAGGCGCTATAAATAGCGCTGTCGGGGCCCCAAGCTTAGTGGGTGGAACAGGCTTGTATTGTAGTT
>JNVV01000004.1:907706-917783 GCA_000733355.1 Falciphora oryzae
ACGAGGCATCTCGAAGCCTTTCCGGAGGTGCAGTCAAATTCATCACAATTGTGCCAGTCTAGTTTGTACTAACCTCCAAAATACACCTCATGCGCTATATGGTTGCTAACAAATACCTACCTAGGTACATACCAACAGCATAAAACCACACCACAGGACACCGTGCCAAAAGATACCATGTTAAAAGCAACCACGTCCGAGGACACGGTGCCACAGGACGCCATCCCCGAGTACGGACTAGCATCCCCATGGTGGAGCTTGGTCATACATTTTGTCTACTTTGCTAATGAAAAATCTCGAACAGCGAATGGGCAAGTTCCGATGAAGAAGAGTTCGAAGACATAGTGCCCAAGCCGTACGTGGTACCCGTCATGGAGGAGCCCAAGACGGTATCATGGGACATCGACATTAGCGACGCAGACTTCAAACGGCTCCAGGTCGGCTTCCGGCCCAAGGACCAGGACGACAAGTGGTACTTCTTGGCCATGGATCCCGACGAGGCCGGTAACACACGCTTTCACATAATCCGCTTCTTTTCGCGCCTCGTGTTTTACACTTTCCATATCACGCCCGTCGACGGCGGCCGCTACAAAATCGATTCCTTCAGCTGGGAACAGAAGGTGTGTGTCCCCGAGACGGAAGCGGAGGCCAAGGAGCATGCCGTGTCCCTGTGCAGAGGCCACCTTGGGTGCACCTTCGAAGCGCTGCCGGATTACGATCCTCGCTGGTGAGGCCTGCTCTGTGCATCCCTCCGGCACTGTCTGTAGCAAGCAGCAGCTTGATGGCGGTCTTGGCAGAAATACATAGGTAGCTGGTGGCATCTGGCAAAGAAGATTTAAAGATCAGGGTTCCCTCAGTATAGATGAATCTCAGCTGACTCTTCCTCAATCTCCTCCAATGCCTCGCCCTTCATGGCGCCGTACACAACCACGTCGGCCACAAACGTAAAGTCCAGGCGGCACCGCCCCTCCCGGCAGGCCTGGCTCCTGCCCGGGGCCTCCTCCTGCCGCTCCAAGAGCAGCGGGAGCGCGGATCCGCCGACGAGCCACACTTCGTGCCCGGGCCTGGCGCTGCATGGACCCAGCCCCACGCGGCCGCTCTCCGTGATGAAGACGGCCTGCCCGCCGAGCATCCTCTCCGCCCAGCTCCCCGTCGGCCCCTGGGGCAGCTGAGCGCTGAGGTCGCCCTCGTCCTGCCCGCGCTGCGCCTCGCCCGGGCTGGAGGATAGGCTGCCCGTCGCGACGCCGACGAGCGCGTGCACCCAGCCCGGCCGCAGCCGCCCCCCCGGGCGGGCCCCCTCAAACTGCCTGGCCAGGCGCCACCACTCCACCCTGCCCGACGTGAGCAGGGCGGCGCCGGGCGTGCCGGCCGGGACGTCGGGCTCCTTTTCCCCCACCACCGCGACCGTGTCCAGCTGGACGCCGTGCAGGAGCAGCGCGCGAGGCCGCGTCGGCGCCGCCGGGCCGTCGTCGCGGCGCCCCGAGACCGGCTCGTCCATGGTCGCCAGGCCGGCCTCGAGGCCGGGCAGTCTCGGGCCGCGGCCGTCCGCCAGGGCCCACCACCAGATGCGGCTGTGGTACCAGAACGGCGTGCGCTGTCCCGGCGTCGTCACAGACCAGTCAACCGCCCAGGACGGCAGGCCTGGGACCCGCGAGGCCTCGCCATGCCGCGAGATGATAGGAATCAAGCTCCCAATGTTGCGGATGAGGTCGGCCGTCACCCTGGCGAACAGCGTGCACTCGTCCATCGTGTAGTCGCACGACGCCGCGCTCGGCAGCCTGATGTCGGCCCGGAACCCCAGGAGGGCGTAGACCTTGTCGCGCGGATCGCTCGCCAGCCGCCACCGCCACCGCCAGAGCAGATGAAGCGGATGGTCGGTCCGGGAGTCCCTCAGCCCGCAGGTCCTGCTCATGATGTCGTCTTTGAGGCCGTTCCACAAGAACACGGCCGGTATCTCGTGTCCCGAGCCTTTCGTGCTATAGGCAAGCAATCTACAAGACTTCACTTCTAAGACCCCCAGACCTCAGTGACCAGACCCAGATCAGGAACAGTCAACGTGGCTACTGCTAGACACCCTCTCCTTAGGCGCCCTACCTTAGGAGCAGAACCCGTAATTGTAACAGCTGGTCGTAGCATTTAAGAGTCTCGACCGAGAGGGTTTCGATCGAGGCATCGACACCTTTCAAAGCGGCCTTTAATCTCTCGTCTGGCGTCTGGTTGTCTGGCGTCTAGTCGTCTGGCTTCGACAAATGCGGAGCGATGCGCAAGGCGAGCGCTCCACCGTGCCGTTATTGGTGAGCGCTTCCGCGCGGCCCGCTCGAGGGCAATTTTGTGGAAGGGGCTCATTCGGTCACAATGTCTCTATATTCGTAAGGGTGTTATAATGATTTGCGGCGCTCGTGGGAGTGCATAATGGCACGGCCCGCCGAAATTGGGGTCGAAGAAATTGGGAGACGTGATCCAGCCGCGTTGTTAGGCTTGGTTTAACGGGAGGAAAAGGTTGGGGCAGAGGATGGTGGGTCCATCGGCGATCCCGGTGGGATTTGGACGCGGCTGGGGCAAGGGAATCTGAAAGATAGCGGGTTTGAAGGAGGCGGGTTGTGGAATCTTTCGGCAGGTCCACCCCACCTGGGAAAGCAATCGAAAAAGCAATTTCCAAAAGGTACATTGCACATTTCGTGCATCTCAAAATGCCATCGTCCAGTCCCTGTTCTGCCCGCTAGCTTGCATTTACAAGGTGTGGAGCATGGAGAAGAGCAGAGGGTGAGGCGCCAATGATGGGCGGCCATTGGCTAGAGTGCCAAGGTCCCGGATCCCAAATGCTCTCTTCTAGTCAAAAAGGCCCTCACATGTTTTGGAACTTGGACAATTCGGGAGCCATTGGGATCAAGAGCGTCCGGAAACGGAGGTTTCGGCCTCCAGAAACGGACGCCTTTGTTCCTTTTTGCTCCTAGCCAAGCGTTCCCCTACTGCCGTATTTTGGCGCCCCACCCTACACACCCACTTGCGCTCCGACCCGATGCACTATCCCTGGATGAGACAAGAAATGTGCTCCTGGCGCTTCTGCTCCCCCAATGGCATGGCCCGTGTACGCCAAGACAGGTTTTTGTCGGCAACTGCACTTAATCGTGCGCATCTCGCCACCGCCGCTGCCTGCTGGGTGCGGTCGTGACTGGCCCGGAAAGCAGTGGCGACGTCCCTGAAAACCCCGTTTAGCATCCGCGGCCTTCTCTACGCTATTTTCCATGCTGCCCTTCATGCTGCCCTCCATGCTCCCCTCCATGCTCCCCTCCATGCTCCCCTCCATGCTCCCCTCCAGCCGTGCACCCCCGTGTCGAGGGGGTACTAGCTTGCCAGCCTACCTAGCTTGATAGTCTGTCAAAGGTGTTGGGTCCAACAACCAATTAGCAAGACCTGTGGTGCACTGGCTCTCATCTAGGCATTCCTGTCGAGGTCGCCAGGTCTGTCTTTTCTATATGTGTAACATTTCATGCCTCATATGTGAAAGGGAGCTTTTCTACTTTTTAAATCTTGATTTTTTTTATTTATTTTTTTGCACAGTTTTTGAGCTTTTGTATTTGTGATAGGCGGTAGCTGTGACCGCTGGTATGGGCGCCAACGATCACGGCTTCAATTGCAGCAATTGCTGCAATCGAGGGCAGAGTGGCCCGCGCCCGCATGCACCCAATGGAGGTGCCAGGACTTGGACGGGACCCATCTTTCCCTCTGGGCCCGCGGGATGAGCGGGGATAGTTGGTCAGCGGGCCTCTGCCCTACTAGAGGGCACCGCCCTGGATCAGCCTCCGGCCACGATACCTTCAATGGACATCTTCTTTCCCACCGCTTTCGATTGACGCCCTCTCGCGCTTACAGTAGCCGTATAGTGTGAAAGGAGGAGCGCGTACTTAAATAAGCGATAGTCGGTGCCATGGTGCGCGTTCTAGGGCCCCAAGGGGCGCCCACGTTCGCCGGTACCCAGATCCTGTCCCGTATCGGCTCCATGGCCCAAAGCCCGCCCTCGTCCGCCTCCGTGACTGCACCGAGATATACAAACGCATTTCCGAGCTTAGGGAGGCGCTACCGAGCGGCGACGATATCGAGTCGTTCCTGAACGTCCCGCCCCTCCACTTCATCATCCCGGACACCTTTGTGTCCCGTGTCCTTTAAATCGCAAATGGCTGGCTTTTTCCGTAACGCGTGCCCCAGTTCGGCCGGAAGCGCCCGAGCGTGGCTCGGGATAGCAGGGATATGCTTTAATGGGGGCGGCGGCTCGGCACATCCCGAAATCTGGCCATTAGCTAACGAGCGGAGGCTCCCCGCGACGCCAAAGGAAACGCCCGATATGCTGCTCCCCGTAAAATCCGACCTTTCCCTATACGGCGGCTTCCTCGACATATCGACAAATGGCGGCGGCCCATCGCTCCCGAAACTGGTTTTTAGGAAGGGGTCCATCGCCGCTCTGTTCTGACGGCTGAAGCCGTTTCGACTGCCGTCTTGCGCTGGTACGTCCTGCAAAAGCGAGCATGGAAACGCTATTTTGGGCGGTATGGGGATGTGGCAAATTGTAATGCAACCGGTCCTGCTGCCCGCCGGGGTCCACGACCGCACCTTGGGGTTTTGTCGCGAGGTCGGGCGTAGCGGCGAACCCATGCTGTAGGATGGGCCACGCATCCTTCCTTGGCTGCCCGCGTGGTCGCGAATCGCCCGCCTCCCTCGGCCCCCGCCGCTGCTGCTGGCGTCCGGGCGCTCAGGCGCGGAGCCCAGCGATTCGGGGGAAGCGTGAGGGACTGGGCCTCTGCAGGAGCGAGCTGCGTGCGGTGATTGCTGGGGATGTTGTGAGCGCGGTGGACAGGACTGCGGCGGCGTTAGTGGTCGGGGGAAGCGGGACGTCGATGGCGAGCATACGGCGGGCTGGGAGGACTCGGAGGAAGCAGCGGGGGCTGGAGGTAGGGCTTTGGTCTGCGGTTGGAGCCGCTGGGCGCCATGTTAAGATCGTCCTCGCTGTCGACCGCCCCGTGACTGTAAAGGATCGACCATCGGGTGCGTAATCATCCATGGGCGTGCGGTTTAGAAAGTTAAACGGCCATTTGGGATGCCCGGACAGGCACCCGACGGGTCGAAGTAATAGGTCATTTGCATGGTTTTAGCTGCTGCGGACGACACGAATGGAATGAATGCTTGCTAGAACAGCCCAAGTAAAAACCTGGTGACGGCGGCCTGCTCCATTTCTATCATCTTGCCATAGCGACGTCGACACAGCTTTATCGCTGTACTTTCCATTTTTCGCAGCTCGGACAAACTGAAGCGCACTTTAGCAAGCCCCAGAGTTTGAATATCGATATAAGACAGCAGGTATTGCATGCCATGTCACTGGGGCGGCATGCGGAAGGCCCCTATTTCTGTTGCCGCCGCGCCCTTTTTATTCGCCGACTCCCTGGGTAGCCATAACAGGAGCCAGTATGTTTGTCTCACCCATTGGAGACCCTTCTGGGCCGTCGGCTGGTGTCATGCGTTAAGGGAGAGGCGGTGGCTGCACGGGCTCCTTCTGTTTCCCGAATCCAATTATTAAACCAAACTGCAGCTACTTAATAACTATTCTCGTCACCGGGCGGCCAACACACCATTTGCTTTGGTCAAAGCTGCCCCTTCTTGCCCATCCCTGGCAGTACTGGTGTGCTCCAGTAGCGCCCCTTAGGCCCAAGCTCATCCATGCCTGTGTCCCCGCAGCTCAAAGAAACGGTACAAACCTGCCAACGGTCATGTAAACTCCCAGCGGCTGAGACCGAAGGCTAGCAGAATCCTCAATGTAAATGTACAGGCGGCAAAAAATGTATGTGGCGGAGGCCAAAAAGATAGGGACCATCCACCGCAATGACACTTCCATGTCGGGGTCTTGGTCGGGTGATATGTTCCGCCACTTAGCCAGCCAGGCCTCGAGCCGAAACATGAACTTTAGCAGTCCTGTTTTTCTGTGCACCGCGGGTCTCGCCGCGTAAGCGGCATCGGACACGTCCGAATCCCCAGCTCCCCTCCGGGTTAGACTGAGCTCCTCATCGGTAGCTGGAGGGGGAAGCACGCTGTTTGTGTTTGAGCCGCTGCCATTACCGGCGCTTCTGTCCTTACCTTTACCTACCATCTTCCTGGTGGTAAATATATAAACTGAAAAGTACATCATCCCCAGGACAGAAAACACCGAATGATAAGTGGCACAAATCCGCCACAGCTCGCGCTCTGCGGTCGTAGGGAAATGGAAGTTCCAAGCGATAAGAAGAGAAAGGCTAAATGGAGTCTGGATTAAGAAACCAAAAGCGATAAGGACCCAGTCGTCGAAGGGGAGAAATATATCGGACGGGAACCGATCCCAAGGAGTTACTTTCAGCTGTCGATTAAAAAGGGGAAGGTGAACCATATAGGTTAGCTCCGAGCAGTATCTCCAGTGCTTTTCCATATGGAACTCGCGCCTAGAAATAAAGTCGAGCGGGGTGCGGTAGTAGTTGTGCGGCAAGCTTGGGTGTGTCTGGACGGAAACGCATACTGTTAGTAGTTGCTCGGTGCAAACTGACTAGGTCCGAAAACTATAAAAAGTTGCATGCACATACCTCCCGCCGGGCGAAATCCCGGATGGCACGAATCGTCCTGCCGTCTTTAGTGTTGAGGATGGTGGCCTGGTTGATGGAGGGCTTAAAGTACCAGTTGGCGGATGTGGCGATCATAACCACGGCAAAAGACATGGCGGTAAGCTCCAAAGTGGTTATGGGATAGCCGTTGGCGACTCTTTGAATCTCGGTGACTACGAACCAAAACGCCTGCCATACTGTAATTATCCTAACACAATGTTAGCGGGGCGCTTTACAGCGCTTAGGTTTGGCGACACTCACTTGGTCAAGTCATCAACCCTGCTCCGTTTGTCTATCTCCTCTTTTGTCAAGACAGGAAAGTCGAGGTGGCCATGCTTGACAAGATAAAATAGCTGCTCGGCATTTATGGGGAACTCGCGGGGGAAATCGGGAGCTCGGAGGTGGAAGCCGCCCATGTCGGCAAAGAAACCATGCGTCAGAGTCCAAGGCGTGCCTTGGGAGAGCTCTGGGGCCTCTCGAAACATCTGGAGGTGCAGTACCAGGTTAGGAGGTACTAGGAAAAAGCAACTGTTTGGGAAAGCGGGGCCAAGCACCTTAACACTTTTTCTTGCACTGGCTAGTTGCCCGATAGAAATTCCAAAAAGGAAGTCAGGCCCCAGGAAGCCGATGAGGGCGAGGTTGAGCTTGTCGACAAAGTGGTGATACCATTTGTCGTTAGGGGAGGGGGCGTTGGGGTAGGTAGCTATCCACACGCAAAGGAAGATGGTCAAGCAGCTCGACCACAAAATGTCGACGGTGCCTCGATCCCTGCTCGAAGCGACCCAGCCGACGAGCTTGGTTAAGTCCCCGCCGTCGACGGTGCCGTTCACAGGCGTTGTTGCATTAGAGGATCTGGCAAAAAGTAGCCCGTAAGCGTATGGTGGAAAGTGGTGCATGGCGGGCATAGTGATGCTTCCACCAATTAAGCAAAGGTGGAGGGGTGGTTCGCGGGCAAGGCTATGCTGCCAGCGCGAGAGCGTGGGCGGACTAGCCTAACAAGCATCGCTTGGAAAACGGGGCAGAAGTGTGCGTGCAGCAGGCCTTTTGTATGTACAACTGGGGCCTTTCATGGGAAAATTAGGCTGTTCATTCGGGTTCCCCTCTTTCCAGGTCCCTTGCCAGCCAGCACATCACTCCTGCATATAGGGGCGAGGCCAGCCTCATGCATCAGCAACCAGGAGGCCACATGAAGCAGGCCTCCCAGCAGGCTGTCAGCCAGCGCTTACTGGGTTATATTTAACGCACGTCCTGTTCCGGCGCCACACAACCGCCTAGACTGGGCCAAGCTCCCGAATTTGGGCTAGCGCTGCCCGGGGAAACGCTAGGCACCAGCCGCTCGGGGCTGCTTTTTGGCTGCCAAATGTTTCCAGTCCCGCGACCAACCGTGACAGGGTCTGGGACTGGGGAACTGGGCTGGGCGGTTGGTAATCCCCCAGGCCCATCCAACCACGGCTGCAGCCCAGTCCCTGTGCTGTCTCCTTGACTGCAACTAGCCGCCTGCAACTGCAGCAGGTACCCGCCAGCCCAGCGGTAACTTGAGTTTTCCTTCGTTCCAATCGCGCCCACCCTTTCTCTTCCTTCCCATTTCCCCCTTCTTTCCCATTTTGTGCTCCTTTCCCGTCCGCGCTCAAGACCCGCCAGAAGCCCAGGCAACAGAGTACTTACCCTCGTCCAATGCCAACGGCCTCGACGTCGCCTAGACCCGACGCGTTCTAACTCGCTGCGACTCCCCACCCCCACCCCCACCCCACGACCGCTAGCTGGGAGCGACCCTGCTGGGAAAGGAGACAGCAACCGATTCCAAAACTCTTCGAGATGGCCTCCAGCGCCCCGACCACCGACGCGCCGCCGGCCGAAATCGTCATCAACAACAACCCGGCCCTCCAATCCTGCGACTAGTCCTTCAAGTCCCGTCGGCGGCGCCCGCCACTTCAACACTTTGCCAGCGGGAGCTCGCTCCCCTTCCCTATCGGCCGCGCTCTGCGGGCTACGAAGGAAAAGCTGGCCGAGGTGCTGGCGCTCCCCTCCGGGACTCAGCTGCTCGACGCCGGCTGCAGCGTCGCCCACGATGCGCTCTTCCTAGCGCGCAACAAGGGCATGCGCCTCACTGGCATCGACGTCATGGACCACCACATCGCCAAAGCACGGCGGAACAATGCGCGCGCGGGGCTGCCCGAAGGCCAGGTGACGGTGCAAAGAATGGACTACCACCACCTCGAAACCCTGGCGGACGAGTCGCACGACGGCGTCTACACGATGGGGATGTTTGTGCACGCGACGGACCCGGAGGCTGTGCTGGTCGGGTTCCACCGTGTCCGGCCCGGCGGGCGCGTGTCGCTGTTCAAAGTACGACCACGATATGAAGTCGCTGGCCGGGGGGCAGCTGGGCTACCACGCCAACGACACAAGGACAGTTAACGAGTTCGCTGCCATGCCCACGTGCATTTTATGCGTTCCAAGAAGGGCCTGTTCGAGGACATGCTGCCCGACGCCGGCTTCGAGGATGTGCAAGTGCACGACTACTCGCAGAACATCCGCCCCATGCCGCGCTTGTTGCACTGCCTAGCCGTCACCCCCAGCATCTTTGTGCGCCTGCAGGACCTGCAGAAATACTTCATCAACGCCGTCGCCGGCGCGAGGGGCCTGTTAGGGCAGGACTACTGGAGCTATTTGGCCGTCACCGCCACCAAGCTTGGGGCAGCGGTGGAAGGTGCAAAGACAAGACAGATAATATGGACACGTCCTTGGATGCTTCGTCGATGGAGCAAGCGCAATTGAGATTGGTTTCCTTCCTATCTTTCACATCGTCTTCAGGCCGGCACAACTCGCAGGAGGCAGGCAGGATCCTGCTGTCTCAGCACGTTCCCGTAACCGTGTCGTTTGCATTGTCTAGTCTCCATCCCATCAGTGCCAACAGCTTCTCCATAGGACCAGCCTGGGTGCCACCCATGCTATGCCCACCACGCCGGCCCATCACTCGCACCATTTGCGCTTTCCATGTGCAGCCACAGCTAACTTCCCATTTGGCGAAGCACCATAATGGGGCAAGGCCGAGCATCACCACAATTCCATCGTCGCCCCACCAAAACAATCAGCCTGCGACCCCGAGCATAGGCGAAGAAGACAATAACGTGCGAAATGGCGTGCTAGCGCCCTGGTAATGTCGACACCAGACATCATGGAACCCTCCGCAGCAATGCGGGGTCGGACGTGAAAATGAACGAACTTCTCTTACACGGTCAGTGGGCGACAGCGCTCGGCTTCCTTCCGAATTGACACCATTCATGATAAGCTCTTCCATTTAAACACGTCGCGCCCGGCCGACAACCTTCCTCGAATCCACTAATTCTTGGCATGGTGCTGTTAGTGCACACTGCCAAATTGCATACAAATCCTTAACACCCGCCAATTAGCGACCCAACACCAATAACCATGCCCGCCAACGGCGCTGGCGACGGCA
>JNVV01000004.1:925485-970053 GCA_000733355.1 Falciphora oryzae
GAGGGGATAGCGATAGATAAATAGCTAACGAGCGCAGTGGCCGCCTCAACGGAAATGAGACTATTCCGAGCAGAGCCCGGGTCTAGTGCCACTTCAGGAGAGAGACAACGCATTATCCGCCGCTTGGTCGAAATCACATGGGCTTGTGCCTGCGTTGAGGGGATCACCGCATTACGTTCTGGGTGGAAGAGCCATTCAGAGCTGGAAGCGAGCGCTAGCAGCAGCCACAGTACCCCTCCTGTTGGGAGGGCCGATGGAACGCCGTCCCCCTTCTTGTTGGGAGTCGTAGAGAGCTTCAGAAGGGCCTCTGTCTCGGGCAACTCCAGCAGGGCAAGGTCGATTCAACGGAAAGAAAACAGGCGCATGAGCGCAGCTGACGACAACACCCCGCCCTCCTCCGCCTGTCCAGCAGTCCCGCTCCCCTTCGCCGCGGCCACACGCAGTCCTTGCACCCCCAACCGCTTCTGCTCCAAGGTAGAGCTCCTATCGCGCAGACACCGGGAGGCGTCCCGATGGAGGGGCTCGCACCGCCCTCCTAGATCGGGCGGGGTGTTGAACAATCGCGCTGTGAGGAAGGGATTCTGGGTGGCGAAGGCAGCACGGCATACGCGAACCATGCACATAGAGAGCGACGACTGGGGCTGGATCAACAGGCCGCTGCGCAGCCTGCTGTTCCGCACTGGCTCTTGAAACGGATGGGGAGGACAGCAGTAGGCGGCCGTGGCAGCGAGTGGATGAAAGTGCTTGTGGCGGCGCAGCTGGAAAAAAGGGGCTTGCCAAGCTGGCCAGCTAAGGAAAGGCGCCGACAACACACAAACACGCCCGCATGCGGCACTCCAACCCAGTCCGGCCAATCACGAACCCCCTTCCATTTTGGCTTGACCACCTAGGGGGCTGTGGATGTAAATCGTGTCTATTCCAGTGGGCTTTTACAGCCTCTTCCCCCGTGTGTACCGAAACTACGCCTTCCGGTCCGTAGTCGTACTGGTCGTCTGCCAGTGAGACCTAGACGAACCCTCATGCAGCGTGATGTCCGAATATGGAGACCGGGCGCGACTTCGCGACCAGGCATGAGGGTTGGGGCTCTCCCGGAGCAGCTCCCCCGTCGTGGGATCGCTCGGTGGGATCGGCACTTGCTGCGCAAAGGCTGCCGAGGGCAGGTCCATCATCGGGATGGGCGCGCTGATGGCCGGACGGCCGTCGTCGACTTGACGACGCCCGTTGGGACCCCGCTTCCTGTAGACACAAAAGAGTAGGAGCAGCAGGACAAGAATCATGGCCAAGACACCACCTATGGCGCCGACTAAAGCGCCGATATGGATGTCGCTGCCGCCACCCCCACTGTTGCCAGTATCATCGGATATGGTTGACAATGGCACCACACCGCTGGTAGCGGTGCTTTGTGAGGAGGAAGCGGTCGTGGCGCTCGTGGCATCGGCATCCACGACGAACTGGGGCCGGTCGTTGATGGAGATGATGGTGGTGCTGCTCATGCAGCGCAGCATGGAGCGCGGTGTCGACTCAACCCAGAGAAAGGTGCCGCAGGCTGGGTAGTCGCTGAAGGAGCTGCAATTCGCAATTGATATTTGTCAGCTAGAAAGATTATCCCCGACCAACGAAAGATGGAGTGAGATTTGTCACACTCACCAGCAGCCGGTGAGAGCACCCAAGCTGGAGCACCTGCCGGATCGTTGAGCTTCGTAGTCGTAGCAGATGGCAAACGAGGGGAAATAGTTGGTAGTCGTGCAGCCCACCACGTGGTTTGTGTCGGTCGAGCACGTCCAGCCGTCGTCGCAGGTAAAGGGTGAGGCTAGGAAATGTGTGGCGCAAGATTTAGCTGGCGCAACTCGGTGGTTTTGGTGAGTCGGAGACATGGACTTACACGGGTGCCCGGTGAACCAGCCGCAGGTCTTGGAGTTCAGCCAAGAGTTGTTTCCTGCGCTGCCGTTCAAGTGATCTTCACTCAGCAAGCCCTGAGATCCACCGCGCGCAAAGGATTCCACAGATGGCGGAGCTGTGGTC
Organism: Falciphora oryzae; assembly: GCA_000733355.1. Taxonomy (NCBI): domain Eukaryota; kingdom Fungi; phylum Ascomycota; class Sordariomycetes; order Magnaporthales; family Magnaporthaceae; genus Falciphora; species Falciphora oryzae. The sequence continues at coordinate 927,508 of JNVV01000004.1, forward strand.
ATCGGCGCCCAGCTGCTTATGCCGTCCGGGTTCAGGTGGCCCGTTTCCAGTGGGCGGCTGTCGAGAAACTGCTGGTTTCCTTGGGGCCAGGCTAGAAAGGCTGCGGTCGAGATGCCGGCCAAAAGCGCCCAGGACAGTACAAGCGGTTTCGATGAGGGCATCATGTCGACTTTGCCGTGCTTATCCTGCTTTCACTATCGATTCTTGTTGTGACGGGTGGAATTTCCAGTCTGTTCTGGTTGTCGATGGGATGCCGATTGGCGGTAGTGTTTCCCCACCATGTTGGGACGGGGTGGATGGCAATCATCGCGAGATGGATCTTTTATATGTGGGACTGTCGATGACTTCTTCTGAATAGCTCAGTCATCGCGGGTGGTGCGTGATGAAGTGTGTAGATGAGTCCAGATCAGGGCAGTCACTTACACCAGGACGCTTAGGCCGTGATCGGCAGCCACGACGGTGACCGCCACGGCCGTGGCGGAGGTACGAGCAGTGCTGCAGGGGGGGTTAGGTACCGGTAGGGATGACCCCCAGTTGGCCACCGTCCGCCAAAAAGCTCAAACTGTGTCAGAAGCGGGGTTTTCGCCGCTGTTTTGGGGGGGAGGGGCATCCAGTCGGCTCTCGATACGACACAACATCATCGACCTGCATCTGCATGCTAAAATTAGCCCAATTTATTACAAAAAAGATGTCTTTTGATTCCCAGGCAACGGAAATCGACGGCGCCGTTGTTGATACTATTCCCAATTCCCAAACAGACTCCCAGGCGCCAGATTTTGGTGTTGACGATCCCGATAGCCGGCCGGGCGATATCCAGGCCGGCGAGGGCCCTTCCCGCAAGCGGAAACGAGGCGACGGCGGCGAGCCGGTTCGAGTATTTTGGTTTAGCGAGAAGACCGCCCAGCTAATCAGCCTTTTCCTCGACTGCTACCGCGAGGGCCTGTTCAAGAGTTCGAAAAAAGTCAATTTCAAAAAGGCCTGGGAGCGCGTGCTGGCGGCGGCGACCGAGGAGTGGCCTGCTTTGAAGCTGTCGACCCAAACGATCGCCAACAAATACGATAACGAACGGAGGAGATATGTCGCTTGGAAGTTATGGGTTAGCCTATCGGGTAATACCTGTGATCCGGAGACGGGCGCTTGCGACGTTGATAGAGAGGACCCCCGGTGGCAGAGCTTTGCGAGCGTGCACGGGATACGGAGAGTCGGATGGATCGCCGCCGGCGTGCCGTTGGGGGACGTGGCCTCGTATCAAGAGCTTTGGGCGGGAGAGACGGCAAAAGGGATTATGATCTGTCGCCCTTCTATTGAAGGGGATGAGCCTGCTGAAGGATCCGCACGCGTTAGTGGCCTGGATCTATTCAATGGGTATATTCCTATAAATGAGGAGGGCGAGGGAGAGGGGGAGGGAGAGGGAAAGGGAGAGGGAGAGGGCGAGGGCGAGGGCGAGGGCGAAGATACTCGCTGGCGGCCGATTACCTCCACGCCTACCCAACGGATGCCCGACCCGTCGATGCCGCCGCCGCCCTCTCGTCGCAAAAGGCCCTCTGCCGAGCAGTTGCACCAAAGGGCAACGGATCCGGATCTAGTAGCGGCCGCGAGGGACGGAGGCGTTGACGTACTGCGCGGCCGAAGGAGGCGTCGGACCTTTAGTTCATCGGAAGGCCGGAGGAGGCGCCGGGTTTCTAGTTCATCGGAAGGGGTCTCGCCGACGAGAAGACTCGAGTTGCCGCCGCCGCCGCCGCCGCTGGCGATACCGGCGGAACAGCTATTTAGCGCTATATTAGTATTAGCGGGATCCCTTAATAAACCCCCCCCTCCGCCCCCCCCGACCGCGGTGCAAGAGGCGATCAGATCTTTTTCAAATGCCTACCGGACTAAACTTCAACGCTCTGAGTTTTTCCGCATCGCCCGCGGTTTGGGATCATCGGAAGAGGCTGAGCTTTGGGTGGCATTGGATGAGGAAGGTCGGGATGCGTATGTATCCGAGGCTCGGGAAGCTAGTTGACGTTGTTGTTGGCGTTGTTGTTGGCGTTGTTGTTGGCGTTGTTGTTGGCGTTGTTTTTAACGTTATTTTTAGCATTATTTTGTGCCTGTAAGATAGCAAAAAGCGTGATCTTACGCAAAGCTTTGCCACCGGGGGTCCTTTTTATCAACGTCGCAAGCGCCCGTCTCCGACCTACCTACCCTACCTACCCAATTTACCCTACCGCTAACAACTATCGCTAACGACTATCGCTAACAACCCTCCAATTCCGCCGTTTTTGCTATATTTGATTTGATTTACCGACCCGGGCGTTATAGTGCGCGGCTATCCTTTCCGCGGACCTCAAACGGATATAATCCTGGTGCAAGTCCTTTAACTTTCGCCGGCAAACTTCCCGCGCCCGGGAGAGAATCTCTCGATCCGATTCCTCCAATTGCTAATCCCCTGCCCGGCCCGCTAACGCCAGATTATGCAAAGCAGTTACCGCGTATACAATTTTTACCTGGGTACTAAAGCTGTATTTTGCCGGTGCGTTCCTAACAATCCTCCAGCGCCTTTTTAGTAACCCAAACGCTCGTTTAACCATCATCCTCGACCGGGAATGGCGTAAGTTGAATAATTCTTTCCGGGTAAGCGGTGGCGCCACCGTTTCCTTCCAATCCTGCAAATGATACCTAATGCCCGGGAAAGGCATGACGATGCCGGGCCTGGTTCCAAAGCCGGCATCTGCTAGGTAGTATCTTTCCCGTGGTATCCGGAACCTTTTGTTTAGTGCCTCCCTTAATAAGGTTGAGTCGTTTATAGAGCCTTTAGCGCCGGCTAACACGTAGGTAAACGCTATGTTAGATTTGATTGCCGCAAAGACGTTTTGCGTTACCCTCCCTTTTCGATTAATTTATAGCTTTTGCGTTGTGCCTTTGATAAAGGCCGAGACGTGCGTGCCGTCGATCGCTCCGATACAGCTGCTTAGACCCGCGGCAATTGCCGAGTCGAGTTCGATCCCCGGGTCCAGCCACCTATCGGGAGGTAAGCGTATTACTGCTAGGTAAAACCGTTGCATGCTAATTAAAACCTTATGGAAAACCTCGCTGACCGTGCTTTAGGCGATCGCAAATAGGTGCGAAGCGGTCCGTTGGGAAGCCCCCTACGCGACGATTAATATGAAGATTATTAGTTTATGGGCAGGCTTTTGGTACCGGGTGCTTTGAAATCCAGCGTTGGTAACAAGCCAGTTTAGGAGGAAGCTAAACTTTTTTTTCGATAGGCGGAATAAGTTGTAAAAGCGAGTTTCGTTGCTTTTTAGGAGATCGCGGGCGATACCGGCGGTATACGAATAGCTACCGGTATGAACGAGTGCCTTCGAGAGAGGGTGACGGCGGCGTTGGTCCAGCAGTAGGTTTATTTGGCGCACGCCTTTTTCCTCCCCGCAAAATTGCGCTAAATAAAGAATAAGGATAATAGTAACTATTATCGTTATTTTAACGTTATTGGGATTGGGGTCCATGGCGGGTATATTGGGAATAGTTTCCTTTTTGCTAATAGATTTGCAAAAACGGATATAGCAACGCGGCTACGGCGCCGCCGCTACGCCTATTTTCGTATCGTGATCGAAGCAGTGCAAGAACAAGGGCCTGAGCCAATTTTGATTGTACCGCTAGTATAAATTAGGCTTAGATTTGGCCTGAAACGCTTCCTCGCAAGTTGGGTACTTTATTTAACCCCTGTTAGTCCTTTTTTATCGTGGCGGATATTGAAAACCTTGTTTAGGTGCGGGGTTCCAGCCAAAAACGGTTAGGCCTGTCGAGATAAAATGAAATACCCTTGTCTTTTGGCGTCCGCCACGGTGGTGGCGGATACGACCGTGGCTGCCGATCACGGCCTTAGGGCCTAATCGGCGGCACCGGTTAGGGAGCTTTTGATTAGGGAAAAGGTACAAAAAATTGTGCAGGGGGGTTAGAAGTACCGTTAGGGGAGGCTTGTTAGCGACCGTTTGCTAAGAAACAAGGTTAGTGGCTGCAGGTGGGGTTTTTACCGCTGTTTTGGAGGGGGAGGGGCACAGAGATTGTTGTGATCAAGACTTAACACGACGAGCCTGCCTCTGTGCGCCAAAATTAGTACAAATTATTACGAAAAAAATGTTTTCCCAACTTCCTGTTGATTTTTAGGCCTCGATCAACGCCGGCGCGTTCGATGAAGCTATTCCCAATTCCTAGATCGAGCCGGAGTCGCAAACTCCCGGCGGTGAAGGGTTTTCCGCTAGCTGTCCCAGTAGCGAACTTGCAAGCCGTAAGCGAAAACGAGTCGAGTTTAGTCGGATCCAATGGTTTTCCGATAAAACCGCTGCCGTTATGGGCTTTTTTGTTGATTGCTAACGCGAAGGCCTGTTTAGCAGTTTAAAAAAAACCAATTACAAGCCCGTTTGGGAAAGGGTTTTAACGAGGTGCTTTGAGGCATGGCCTAACCTTTCGCAAACCTTTACGGTAATAACGATCGCTAACAAATACGATACGGAAAAGCGGCGGTTTATCGGATGGAAAGCTTGGGTTGAGAAGTTGGGAAACGCCTGTGATCCGGATACAGGCGTTTGCGAGGTTGATAAAGAGGACGCCCGTTGGCAGGGTTTTAAAAGCATGTACGGGCGGGTGCGGGTAGGTTGGATCGCTAACGGGGTGCCGTTGGGGGAGGTGAGAGTATACCGGGAGCTTTTTGCAAGGCAATAACTAAAAGGATCCCGGATTAGTCGGCTTGTTATTAAAAGAAATGAGCTTGTTAAAGAATCCTCGCGGATTAGTGGCGTGGATTTATTTAACGGGGTTATAGGGCAGGGCGAAAATTAAGCAGAGGAGGTTGATATTTAAGTCGAGCCTTTTAACGCGCTTCCTACCGCGCTTCCGGCTGATTTTCGTTGGCGGCCGCTCACTAATAACACGCCGTAACGGGTACTTTTGGTAATCGAATTAATGCTTTTTTCCGGCAGCGAAAGGTTAATTGCCGATCAGCTGCACCGGAGGGCGATTGATCCAGATTTGGTAGCGGCGGCGCGAGGCGAAGGCGGCGGCGTTAACGTTTTGCGCGGGCGGAGGTTAACGAAAGATTTTTCGTTAAATCGGGCAGGCGGTTCGCCGTCGCTATCGCCGGCGAGCTTTAACGGGCAGGATAACGTTATAATTGCGGCAATAAGGTCGTTAGCTATTGCGTTTATTTTTCCCACGAACCGGGTAACAAAGGCGGTGCGATCGTTTTCCGTTGCCTACTAAGGTTGTCACACGGAAGAACCTGTGGACTCACCTAATCGGCCCCACAGAAGGTCCGGGAACCGGTATAGGTGCCCAACGGCCCCGAGGCCCAAAGGCCGAAGGCCGGAGGGGCAGTGTGAATTATGTACTTAATACTTCGTACGGATCACAGGGTGGTTTATATAAACCCTGCCATCTCCTATGTCCTTTATGAAAGATTCCTTTTTCCTCAAGCATCTCTTGAGCCCATAGAAAGATTATTTGCAATATAGAGATCCTTTTCTAAGCCGTTTTTGACCCCTTGTTATAAATAATCTTTTTACGCTTTGCCCCCTGACGGAAGCCTTACTATCTTTCCTCCTAAGCTTTGGAGAGGCCCTGTTAGTCGGCACCCTTAAGCCCTAACTGTTGCCTTTTTTAGCGAATAAAACTTTGGGGCCATATTATAGACATTTTGATTGTTACCGGTGTTTTTAAACGGGTGAAAGCGAGAAGAATATATAGAAGGGTCGTTTTACCCTCTCAGTTACCCTGGAGAAACTACGGGATTCCAAAAGAGGCCGGAAATTTTCCTTTGCACTTTTGGGATTTTACGCTGCCTAGGAATACAGGGAACCGGACCCCTTCATTTCGTTTGCAACGATATCTCCTTTTTTACCAAGCGATTTTGGTATGCCGGTTGTGGAATCCCCTTTTTTGCCTAGCGATTCCGGTATGCCTGCCGATACTATGCCGGCCTAATTTGAAAAAGCGGCCGGAAAAGCCCCCGAAGGCCCCTCCCGGTTTATACCGAGAGAACGTTAGGATACACCTATACTTGACGATTAAGGGGCATTTATCCTTTATTCGGCACCCCCTTTTAGTATGGCCTTCGAACAACAAGCCTTTATATCCGTGGGACGCCTTTACGACCCCCCGGGCTGGATAACCGAAATCCAGCAAAAATTTATCAGTACGTACGAAGCAATTTCGGCCCTATCCCGAAATGTGAGCTAGGAAATCCTCGCCGATCGGGAACAAATCCGCGAAATCAGGACCTATTACGACCATATCACCCACGCGTACAATACCGTCGTTTTATTATATAAAAAAGGCTTAATCGCTTCCGCCGACCAACAAAAGGCATTTCGGTAACGGATTATCGGAGAAAGCTAGGCATTTGCATAACAAATTTGGGTTACGATTGCCACTTTAGCCAAAGAGCAACAAACCCGTTCGGAGGCCCTAGTTTAGCTCCGGGACGTTACTCGGGCCTAATAAAACCATTTGCAAAACCTACAAGCACGACTTTCCACTTTCGAAGAGGGAGTTACTAATTGGGCCGTTGATAAGGATGCCTAGATCTAGGATCTTTTAACCAAGGAGCATGTTTCGCCCGAAGCTTTTACCGAAGCCGAGCGACGCATATTGGCCTAAACTTACCAGCTTATTAAAAACGCCGTACGGGAAAGCCGGCGACTTGCGGCATAAGGAAGGCGGCTTAGATTAGCTACGGTATTTTCGGCCTTCTAAAGGTCGTCCTTTCCACCGGGCTCACGTTAAAGCACTTTAGAAAGGGAAGAACCCGTCCCTTTTACGGAGAAACCGCTACCCTAATCGGCGTTTAAAACGTCGGCATCATCACGCTAGGGTTTTTAGGACCCCTTATTATCCGATAACCTCCGACGGCAACAAGTTCGGGCTATTGCTTCCGTTGCCTAATAACAGTATAAGGCCGCAACGGCAGGTCTTAGGCACTCCGGAAGCTTCGGAGAATTTTTTTAGGGGCCTCCTTAGGGGCTACCTAACGAACCTCCCGAGCATATTGCTATTCCTTCGGAACTTTTAAAACTTTCGGACTCCTTTTTAGAAAACGATGCCCCCGAAAATAACGGACGGGCCTTTAAGGACCCCGATTTGCGGGACCTTATTAAAGCCATCCAATAGGGAACTATTCGCCCGCGTAGTCCGATCCTTACGGCCGTTATTAACTTAGTCCAGTTTAATAAGCTACCTAGTTACGACGGTAAGGACCTGGCTAAATTTAGGCTATGGTGGCTTCGCGTTACCTCTTATATGGAGATCTACGTTGAAAGCTTTCCTAACGATATAGTTAAAATCAATTGGGTCGGGTCCCTATTTACGGAAAACGTATAAGTTTGGCATTATTAACGCTTTCGGTCCTTTCGAAGCGCGTAGTTCGAAGATAACTGGCGGGTTTATTCGGCGGCTTTATAGGAACGCTTCCGGGACGCTACCGAATACTACCGCAACGCCAAAAAAATGCGGGAGCTTAAATATAAAAGAGATACCGTTTAGTATTTTATTGAGCTTTTTGACTTTAACGAAGCGGTCTAATGGTTCGGCGTTATGTTTAGGGAGCATATTTCCCGCACCCTTCCAAAGGAAATTACCAAATTGGTATATTCCCGTTGCGGAGGAGTTTTTGATACGGACGAAAAAATTTTTGCTGCAATTTAGGAGGCCGGCAAAATCTACGAGGTTATGCTTTAAAACCCGGGGCTAACCCCGAAGGATAAGGGAAAAAACGAGCCCGCTTCGATTCCGGAGCGCTCAAATGTGGGCCGTCGCCGCGGTAAGGGTTCCAAAGACAGGAACCCAAGTCCATCCTTAAGCTCCCGTTCCGGAAAGAAGGCTAACGATAAAAAAGCCGCCGATAAAAAGAACAACATTTGGATTACCACCAAATTGGCACTTGAAGGAATCGAACAACGCGATATCGACGCACGAAAGTTGGCTAAAGCCGACTGCTGGCGCTGCGGAAGAGAAGGGCACCATACGTTGGAATGCTACGCTAAAAAGGATACCAACGGCAAAGAATTCCCTCCTATACCAGTAAAAACGGCCGGTGCCAAATCCATTTTTAAACGCCCTATAACGGACGAACAGGAGGAACAGCCACAGGCCAAAAAGGCTAAAATCGCTGGCTTTACCTTAGAAGCCCCGAGCGAACCACGAATTTTTAAACTATCAGATTCGGAATTGGACGATGACTGTTGATAACTATCGACTATCGCCGCTAACCGGTCCCGAAAGCCCCTAACGGATAAGGAACTCGCAAAACCGATCCTTCGTATGTATATACGGGCGAGGGGATCGAAGGAGATATTTGTCCGGGTTTTTTTAGATGGAGGTAGCGATACGAAGGTTATATCGGATAAAATAGCGAAGCAATTCCCGGGTCACCTGGTTAATAGAGCTATCCCTCGCGTAATAACCTCCTTTTTAGGGAAAATCGAACCAGAGGCCGGAAAGCAACTAGTTGTTGACGTTACCTTCCGGCACAAAACGCACTATTTTACGAAAACGTTTGAAGTTAATCCTACGGATTTAAAGTGCGATATTATTTTGCCTTTCGTATGGCAAAGGCAACACCCACCGCTGGGATTACTGGATCGCGACTTTTGGGATATCCGGATGGATTTGGACAAATGCCGGAAGTGCAACAAGCTCCGGGCCCGAAAGCTACAAAATTTACGGCCGCCTAAAGGCTTACGCTTTCGGGAGAACATAAAAATAGTCGAGCCCGCGATTATTGCCGCTATTAAATACGGGCACGGTATTCCTTCCTTTAAGGAAGTGATTAAAGCGGATTCGGACGGCCTCGAATCGGTGCTACAGGAATTTAAGGAATTTTTCCCTATTATAACGGAAGCGGCTGCTACCCGTTTTCCCGATCATTAGCCCTAGGACCACGAAATTCACCTCAAAAAAGGAGCTTAATTAACCCATGGCCCCTTGTATTTAATGAGCTAAAGGGAATTGGATGTCCTAAAGCCGTGGCTGGAAAAGCAGGTACGAATCGGTCGGGCTAGGCAATGCAAAACTGCTAACAGTTCGCCCCTTATGTTCGCAAAAAAGAAAGACCCCTTCGATCTTTTAAAGGTAGTAGTCGATTACAGGGACGTAAACGCTAAAACGATTCCGATTCGGTGCCTTATCCCGCTTATTACGGAGCTTTAGGATCGATTTCGGAATGCTAAATGGAAAACAAAAATCGACCTTAAAACCGGGTTTAACCTAATTCGGATGAAGAAAGGGCACGAATGGCTTACGGCTTTCCGTTACAAATACGGCGTTTTCGAGTTCACGGTTATGCCTATAGGCCTTATCAACGCCCCCGCTACCTTCCAAAGCATGATGAACCATATTTTTATGAACTTTATTAATGCCGGGCTTTTCGTGTATTTGGATGACCTTTTAATATACGTAGAGATTAAGGAACAATACGATAGTTTGGTAAAGGAGGTGCTTCGCCGCTTTACTAAATACAACTTGGCCGTAGCTCCTCGCAAATGCGTTTGGGGGGTATACGAAGTCGAGTTTTTTAGTTACATAATAGGACCCGAAGGCATCGCTATATCCAAAAACAAAGTTGATGCTATTATCTAATGGAAGGCCTTTAACTGCTTTAAGGACTCCTAGTCGTTCGTCGGCTTTGCCAACTTTTATAGGAGGTTTATTAAAAGGTTTTTAAAAATCGTTAAGCTTATAACGACGGCCAACGCTTTGCTTAAAAGCTAATGGCGATGGACCCCCGAAATGGAATAGGCCTTCGAAGCCTTTAAAGTCGCTTTCGTTTCGCCTCCAATACTCCGGCATTTCGACCCATCTTTTTTAATACAAGTTGAAGTGGACGCTTTAAACTTTGCCCTTAGAGGGGTGTTATCCCAAAAGGACCCCGAAACTAATAAACTGCACCCCGTTGCCTTTTATTTACGTAAAATGTCGCCCGCTGAAATTAATTATAAAATTTACGATAAGGAACTTTTGGCGGTCGTTAATTGCTTCGCTAGGTGGAGGTATTATTTCGAAAGGGCAAAGTACTGGATAAAGGTTTATACGGATTACTGGAACCTCGAATATTTCCTGACGGCTAAAGTTTTTAATCGAAGGCAAGCTAGATGGGCATAATAGCTGGTTGGTTATTAGTTTATAATTAATTACCGGCTAGGAAAGCAAAATAAAAAAGCCGATATGCTATCGAAATTACCCCAGCACAAATTTAAAAAAGGGGGGAGTGAGGATTAGCCGATTACAACGATCTTATAAAAAAAACACTTCCTAACAAAAATTTCGGCCTTGGAAAAATAAAAAGATAACCTTATGGAAGAAGTTTTGCCGCAAAAAGCACCTTTTTTCCTTTTATCCCTAAGCCGGCTTTGTAGTATTCCAATTTTAAAATGGGCTACGGAATTTACTAACAAAGTTAAGCAAATTGGTATATCGGATTCCAAATACCAGGGCCGCTTTTAAAAGCCCGAAAAGGGTAAAAAAGTTAAGGATAGCCTCCTTTATTATAAAAAAAAATTGTGGGTGCTAATAAAAGCCTTGCAAAAGGAAGTCTTTAAGTCCGAATATAACACAAAAGTCGCTGGATATATGGGTATAAATAAAACCTTCGAATTAATTACTTAGCACTTTTGGTGGCCTAATATCGAAGCAAAAGTTCGGGAATACGTAAGGGGATGCCTGGAGTGCTAACGCAATAAGGCCCCAAAGCATGCCCCTTTTAAACCCCTATAACCTATAGAGCTGCATTACCAGCTTTAGAAAACGGTGGCTATAAACTTCATTACGGACCTTCCTTTAAGCGATAGGTGCGATTTAATTTGGGTAATAGTAGACCCTTTTACCAAAATGGCGCATTTCGTCCCCCTTAAAATCGAAAGTAAGAAATCGGATAACCTTATCCGCATTTTCGCCAAAAAATACTGGCGATTGCACGGTATGCTTTTAGATATTATTTCTAATAAAAATTCCAGATTTATAAGCCACTTATGGAAAAACTTCCTCCGTTTGGTAGGCATTAAGCCAAAAATGAGCACTGCTTTCTATCCCCAAACGGATAGACAAATTAAAAGGCTTAACCAAAACCTGGAAACCTACTTTAGGTTTTTCGTAAATTACAAAATGACTAATTGGGTTGAGCTATTACTTACGGCGGAATTTGCTTATAATAATATATTTTCGGCAAATACTTTCATTACTCCCTTTTTCGCCAACTACGGGTACCACCCAGCTTCTAATAATCCCCCTCTCTTAAAACGAGTACGCAATCCAGCAAGCCAACTTTACCGGCATTAAATGACCTAAGTGCACGAAAAAGCCAAACAACACCTCGAAAAAGCCCGGGAACGAATGAAGCATTGGGCCGATAAAAGGAAAAGCCCTTCGCCGGTTTTTACCGAAAAATAATTCGTTATGTTAAACGCCCGGCACATAAAAACCCGTCGCCTTACCAAAAAACTCGATGCCAAAATGCTCGGGCCTTTCCGGATCTTTAAGGTTATTTCTCCCACGGCGGTACGATTGGCCCTGCTTAAAACCTGGAAAATCTATAACGCTTTCTACGTATCCTTTATCGAACCTTACCGCTTTAGCATTTAAATACGACCTAACCCTAACCAGGTATTGCGGGAGGCCCTTTCGGTTATAAAAGATTTCGTTATAAAAAAGGTTATGGATTCTATGGATATAAGCGGGAAGGTTCGTTACTTTGTCCGATGGGAAAATTACCTACGCAAAAAGGATTGGACGTAGGAACCTTAGGAGCATTTTAATACCGACGGGTTTAAGCAACACGTTGTTGCCTTTCATCGGCTCAACCCCGATAAGCTTAAAGACCCCCGCGTGCTATAAAATATAGGCACAACCGCATCCCTTAAGCGGGCTTCAAAAGGTTTCGAAACGCGCCCTAGGAAAAGGAGGATAGTGTTATACGAAAGAACTTGTGGACTCACCTAATCGGCCCCACAAAAGGTCCGGGAACCGGTATAAGTGCCCAACGGCCCCGAGGCCCAAAGGCCGAAGGCCGGAGGGGCAGTGTAAATCATGTACTCAATACTTCGCACGGATCACAGGGTGGTTTATATAAACCCTGCCATCTCCTATGTCCTCCATGAAAGATTCCTTCTTCCTCAAACATCTCTTGAGCCCATAGAAAGATTATCTGCAATATAGAGATCCTTCTCCAAGCCGTCTTTGACCCCTTGTTACAGATTCCTTCTTCCTCAAGCATCTCTTGAGCCCATAGAAAGATTATCTGCAATATAGAGATCCTTCTCCAAGCCGTCTTTGACCCCTTGTTACAAAGGTCGCTTTGCAAGTACCAACTTTATGCGCATCGCCCGGATTTTAAAAGCACCCGACGAGGCGGAGGTTTGGTTGGCGCTAAATGAGCGAAGGCGGGAACTGTATGTAAAGGGTTTAAAAAAGTCGTAGTAAATGCTGGCAATTTGTGCGTTAGGAGGGCGGGTGAAGGGGTTGTTTTTAAAGCTATTACTACGGCGGTTAATATCCGTTATCGATAGCTTTAAAAAAAAAAAAATAAAGTAGGCGGTTAGTTGTTATTAGATTTTATTAGTGGATTTGGCCCCATTATTTCGTTATTTTTCGTTCAAATTTAGTAAAAAGTGGGCCCAAATTGGGCAGAATCTAATTTTTTGAATCGAGGAGCAATCCTATTACAAATCCGGCCTAACGCCAAAAAAACGAATCGCGATATTTTTAAAAATAACAACTTTATTACCCAACCACGTCCTTTTTTATAGGCGCCTCGCTTTGGCAATTGCTTCGTTATACTGTTTAGCTATTATTTCCGTCGCCTTTAATCGTATATAATCCTAATGCAAATTTGTTAACTTTCGATAACAAACCTCCCGCGCGCGTAAAAAAGTCGCTAAATCCTTTGCTTTTAACGGAGGCTGATTCTTTTGTTGGTACGCTATTAATAGGTTATGCAAAGCAGTTACCGCGTAAACGATTTGCTTTTAGCTTTTAAACCCGTATTTTGCTGGCGCGTTTTTAACGATTTTTTACTGCCTTTTTAATTTCCCGAACGCCTTTTTAACCGATACCCTTTGCCGGGAGTGCCGCAAATTATATAGTTCCTTCCGATTCGCCGGCGGTCTTTTTGTTTCCCGCCAATTTTGCAAATGGTACCGGACTTCCGCAAACGGTACTATAATACCGGGCTTCGAACCAAAGCTAACGTTTGCAAAGTAATACCTATTCCGAGGTATCCGGAAATCGAGATTAAGGGCCGCCCCGAAGAGAGTAAAGTCGTTTATTAAACCCTTTGCGCTTGCTAACACGTAGGTAAACGCAAGGTTAGATTTGATTGCCGCGAAAACGTTTTGCGAAAGATTCCCCTTCCGATCGAACCACGGCTTTTAAGCTGTCCTTTTAATAAAGGCCGCGACGTACGTACCGTTAATCGTACCGATACACCCGTTTAATCCCCTAAAGATATCGGGGTTAAGCTTAACCTCCGGGTTAAGCCAACTATTAGGCGGCAAACGTACTATCGCTAAGTGGAATTTTTGCATGGGCTTTAGTACGTTATGGAACACTTCGCTAACCGTACTTTGCGAGATTTTAAAAAAATGCGCCGCGAGCCGCTGGGTAACGCTTTGCGCAACGATTAACAAAAAGATTATCACTTTGTGGGCGGGTTTTTGGTATCGAGTGCTTTCGAGGCCGGCGTTGTTAACGAGCCAGTTAACGAGAAGGCGGAAATCCTCCTTTCCCAGGCGGAATAAGGTACGGAAACGAGTTTCCCTTTTATTTTGAAGATTTTTGGCGATATACCCGGCGTGTTAAGGACCGCCGGCGTTTAAGATTTCCTTCGGTGGGATAGGTTTATACTGTTGCAGCATACGCTTTTAGTACCGGAGTTTTTTTTCCCTGCGGATTTTGCGCAAACGGAAAATTGCAATAACAGTCGCTATCGCCTTTACGCTTCGAAAAAAGCGATTGCGGCCGTTCCCCATGACGTTGTGAATAGCTTTTTTTGCTAATAAATTTGGCCGTTTTTTTGCAGTTAAGTACGAACAACCCTACGGGCGACTTCTTTGACGACTTCCCTGACGACCGCACCGGACCTTTTATGGCTGGTGCGAGTTACAGACGAAAAATAAGGGCTTGAGCCATTTTTGCTGGGCAACTAGTACAAATCCGGCTTAGTTTTGGCTTAAAACAATTCCTTGTCGATGAGGTACTTCGATTTTACCCTTGTGATTTTGCATAAACCTCCCCGGCCTAGGGAGGACGTTTGTGCACCGTTTTGGCGGCCAAATTAGGCAAGGTGCGTCGAGATAAAATAAAAAACCCTTGTCCCTTGGCATTCTCCCTGATTAGGAGCTCCCTGACCGGTGCCGCCGATCAGGCCCTAAAAGGGCAAACTCCATGGGGTCTCAATGGTTTCTCCTATTGGATTGGGTCTCGAACCGAGGCCGTCGCGGCCAACAACGGAAGTTGACTCACCCCGTCGAGGCCACGATTCTGCGCGTGCCTATTCGTCTAGCCCAGAGAGAGCCGGGCGAGGAGCTTTAGCCTAGTGGCTTCTCGACATCGCCAATGAAGCCAGAATGCCAACGCTGCTTGGCCCTGCAGAGTTGATGTGTGGTAACACAAGGCCTTCGAACTCGATGATGGTAGTAGCCCGTCACGAGCAGACCTCGTCGAACTTCACTCCGCTTATTTCCCTTTCAGCCTGACCTTGTCTTGGTTTGGAAACAAAGCGTGTCAAACTCGCCCATACCACGTACAAGCGGCTTGGCAGAGGCGCCAATTGCCCGCTCTTTGAGCTTCAGCTGAGCAGCCTCGCTCGCTGCACACGTAACCGCCCTCGTGGTGTGGAATGCTAAAGATGCATTTATCCGCTTGTTTCGCAGTTCGTCGGCGCGGCTCTCATGTGTTGTGACGAAGCCAAATCCTCACTCAAGAAAAAATATCATTATCCCAATATCTTGTACTCTACGCGTACATCTTCCCGCCGCAGCCCACCACTCTATCCCCTAATCCCCCATGGCCACCCCCACCACAAAAGCATGGACCTTCACCAAGCCAGGCGAGCCCTCTGAGGTGCTCACCCTCGACACGGCCCACCCAAAGCCCGCCTTCCCCCCGCAGCCACCGGTGCCTAAGGCCGTCGAGCGCCTCCTGGCCGAGGAGTGGGTCCTCGTCCGGGTCGCCTACGCGGCGCTGAACCACGGCACCTCCTTCTACCTCCGGGTCCTCCCCGCCTGGGCCCGCAAGCCCGGCCCCGTCGTGCCCGAGCTAGACTTTTCCGGCATCGTCGAGGACGTCTGGGACCCCAACCCCAACCCCAGCCCCCAGCCGCGCTTCACCAAGGGCGATGCAGTCTGCGGCTTCATCCCCGTCTCCTTCGCCTGGCCCACGGGCACCGGCGCCCTGCAGGAGTACATTGCGATCCCGGCCCGGTTCGCCGTCAAGGCCCCGAATCCAGCAGGGCTGCGCGAGGCGGCCGGCCTGATGGTGGCGGCGTGCACGGCGCTGCAGGTCGTCGAGGCGGCGCGGCTGCGGCGCGGGCAGCGGGTCCTGGTCAACGCGGCGAGCGGCGGCATCGGCTCGTTCGCGCTGCAGATGGCGCGGCAGCAGGTCGGGCCCGAGGGGTACATCGTCGGCGTGTGCTCGGGCAGGAACGCGGAGATGGTCAAGAGTATCGGGGCTGATGAGGTTTGTTCTTCCTTTCCCTATATATCTACATGCACAGTATCTTGACATGGACCCCCTGGACCACCCACAGGTCATCGACTACCAGCAGCACACCCCCCTCGCCCCCGAGCTCAAGCGCCGCTACGCCGCCAACCCCCTCGACGCGGCGCTCGACTGCATCGGGGTCCAGCAGCTGTACGTCGCGAGCGCGGGCTTCCTCTCCCCGGGCGGTATCTACAGCGCGGTAGGCCTCGTCCTCCAAGCCTGGACGCTGCGGCACATGATCCCCTGCTTCATCGCCATGGAGCTCAACGCGCTCTGGCCGCAATCCCCATGGCTCGGCGGGACCGGCCGCGCCTGGCGCTGCGCCAAGATGATGGACGCGAGCACCGAGACGATGCAGCGGATCGCCGATATGGCGGCGGCAGGAGAGATCCGCACCGTGGTCGACGGCGGCGAGGAGTGGGCGTTCGAGGACGTGTCCGCCGCGCTGGTAAGGCTCGAGAGCAGGCGCGCGGCGGGCAAGATTGTCGTCAGGGTGGGGGGTCCCTGAGCAACCGGGTTGGTGCATCGGTCATGGGTCATGGGAAGGGAAGGAGGCATAGTTTTCGGGGGCATCACCCCCTGACCCAGCCATGTCCCGTCTCACCCGTTCCCTATCTGACAAAGTAGCTCGCTCCCTTACGACCAGTTAAGGTTGTCGCGTGATAAATCTCCATTCAAACCTAGCGTGTCATTTGCACTCTATGAAAATGGCGACTTTTTTTCTTCTCCCAGCGCCAGCCCGGGGAACAAAAAAAAAAAAAAGGTCGGACGACAGGTTGAACCCGGCGCGTTGCGTCATCAGCTCGCCCGAAAGCTTGGCCCGGGGATACAACGGGGGTCGCACAAGTCTAAACCTCGGACAGAAGTGAGCCCACAAGACATGCAGTAGTGAGTCCGATGGCATCGTCCAGGTCGAGTCAAGAAATCAGGATGAGGGTTTAACGGGTGTAAGACGGAGCCTATGCACACATGGACAGCCGGGTCGGGGTCTGGGGCATCCGACACTCCGTGCTTACGCACCGTCATTCCTATCCGTTCCGAACCCCCATCCGCCCCGCTGGCTTTTTCAGAGTCTTTTGCTGCGCCGCCGGCTGGCCCTGCCAAGCCCTGTGTTAGTGCCGCCGCAGGGTTCTAGAACCTGCTCCGGCGACGGGAAACACCACCAATCATCCTTTACCTAGACCAATAGTCCGTCCGCTGAGTGAGACCCGCCTATCTTTTTATCAGAATGAGAGATTGATTCGGTTTATCCAACAGCCAGGTCGAGGGAACCGACAGAGCAAGTGCCTGGCCGCCTTGAGGAGGGGTGTGCTGAGTGCCCAAAGCCAACGCCATCTATCTGCCGGGGAGAGTGGTAATGGTACAAAATAGCAAAACAAAAGACTGCCACAGATGGTACCCAGCCAAGATAGTACAATATTGCCAGCGCCCGACGCTAGACAATCCTTCACATTAGCCATCATCGCCGCGTTTGCGGCCTGCTTCGTATCGGGGAGACCAAAATGCCCGCCCTCGTTTCCTTATTTCCCTCTTTCCATCAATATTTCTTCCTTTCTTCGTGTGTTCCTGCGGGAGGTGGGTATCATGGGAACCATGGGCAAGGCTTCTCCAAGCAACAAGCCCCTGGACAGAATCGAGAAGGGCGTACGGTCTTCCCAGAAAACCATCGTGTCCTTTAATAACCGCCCCCGCCATCCTTCCACTCAGCGCCCAGCCCGAAGAGCCCGACCAGGCCCGGGGGCATTTGATTCGTGCCCTGCCCATTAGGCACATTCATAGTCATCAGGTTGCCATTGGAAGCTCCGAATCCTGTGTTGGTCGTCGGGCCGAGGGTTACATTGGAGAAAATATCCCAGTCTCCCCCTTCGACATAGTTGCCCATAAAATCGTCAAAGACGGGATCGGCTTCGTTGAGTTTAAGCTTGGCGCTTCCTCCCAGGTCCACCCGGTTGTTGAGGTAGGGGCTCTCCACCTTGATTTGTGGTACAGCCTCCTTCAGCCGCTCAATGAAAGTCGGTGTTGGGAGGGGCAGGCCAACCTGCGCCATGAAGTGATCTTCTCTGGCCTTCCATGCCTTGACCAGGTACGTCGCCAGTGCCATATGCGTCTTGCTGGAGCTAGGGTTGAAGAGTTCGGGGTGGAGGGGTTCGAATGCCTCCATATACTCCCACGCTTTGTCCGACAGCAGGCCCTCAGGGCGATTGCATAGCTGGCCAGCAAGGAAGATGAAAAGCTCTTCGTGGAGCTGGAGACGCGTGTACCAGAGAAACCCCGTTTTGAGCGCGGTGCGATGGTGACGCACATGATGCTCTAGTCCTTCTACCGAGAGCCTGAAAACGTGGTCCTTGGGAGAACTGCCCCAGTCCTGTTTGCGTTCGGGTGGCGTAACTAGCATCTGGACCTTGCCCATTATGATGGTGACGAATTCAAGAGTGAACTCGTGTATCGGGCCGGCCGAGGGGTCGCAGCGTCTGTCCATCATCTCAGCGATATCTCGCGCCGCCACGGCGAGCATGCTGCGGTACTCTTCCAGTTTCTCCTTGCTGGGGCCCTCGTGGGACCTGCGAGCGCTGTCTTCGTCGAAAAGGAAAGACGGGTCCAATCCTGGAGTCTCGACGAGAAACCGCGTAAGCCTGTTTTGGATCAGGCAGAACACCATCTCGGTCGGACTGTCGCGGTCGGGGGGTAGTTCGGCGGCCGAGGCGTATAGGTCTGCGTCATTGAGGTTTCTAGGCTCTTTAGTGTCCCACACTCGCGGGAGCAGCGCATGCCCCAGCCCAGACATGAAGGCGAACCTGGCATCCAACGCCACAATCTGCCACCACAGCCGGCGCCTCATCTCGATGTCAAACGGACTGAGGCCGAACGACGTGCCGTCCCGATGAAGGCCCATCTTCTGAGCGATCCGGACCGCCACTCCGTTGAGAATCCAGGTAGCATGTTGGTTGTACCTGCCCTGGATTGAAATCTGTCGCGCCATGTGTCAGTACAGTCAGTGTGAGCCGGAATGGGAAGCGTGGTGTGTGGCTACCAGCACCCACCAGATAAAGCACGAAAGCTTGTAGCGTAGTGAACTCGTGGTTCTTGAGGAACTTGGCTTGGTTTAGACACATCCGGACGCCGCTAGAGAAGCGCTGTATGGCGGCGTCCCTGCTACAGCCCAGCAACGTCCGGCATTCCGCGTCCGAGAGCGCCACAGCGCCCAGGTTGTAGATAGCAAAGAGCAGCGCCTCGACATTCCTTGGGAGCGGGTGGTCGGTGGAGCGGTTCGTGGCATCGATCAGGTAGGGCTGCACTGTCGGAACGTGAATGATCTTGGATACGGGGTTCACGCGATCCAGGAACACCTGCCAGAGGCGGAACATCTGGCCCGCATCAGGATGCAGGTCAACAGTGGAGGAGGGGCTTTGCGGGGTGTCTCCGGCCATGAGCAGATCGGCACCGTTTGTGTCAGGAGTCAGGCTATCCGAGGTGTCGTCCTCGGGCGAGGGTTCGTCGTCGTCAATGATGGTGCGCATGGCGCGGAGCTCGTCGTAGATTGTGGACACGACGTAGGAGTCGACAAATCGGGTGCTGCCGCCCTCCTGTTTGATCAGCTTGCCATGCTTGTGCCAGTTCGGCATGGGCTCCTCGCTCGGCTTTGGAGTGTGATGCGGGCTCGTGCTAGAATGAGTAGGCGTCGAGGGGCTGTCTTCGCTTTTGCCCTCCGAGGCGTACTCCCGAAGAAGCTCCTCGCAGCGCGCAAGCCTCTCCTGGAGGTCTTGGTTCGGGCGCCTCCTCTTGCGAGGGGGCGCTGGTGTGCTGGGTGTACATTGCACGTTGGCCTGGGGTTGGATCGCACGTCAGTGATGAGTGGATTCGAGGGGCACAAAGAAGAGCACAGGCGAGTCGTCCTACCTTTAGGCAATTTGCGCAGGGGAATGAACGATCGCATTTTATTTTGCGGTGCTGTTGGGTCATGGCGTCCAGCATTGCGTCAGTCAGTCAGTCACTCAACCACCTCGGCCCCTTGGAAGGCCACACGCAGCAAAGGCGCGGGGCAGAGATGCGCACCTGGCAGAGGACGCAGGCGAGAATGCGGGGCGTTTTGTTCGCGGCGGCCGATGCGGTCGGAGCGGCAGACGCCATGGTGGCAGCAGTCGACGGAGAGTCGAGCCCTCCTGCTGGGCGTGGTGAACCCAGCACGGCCGTTCCGTCCCAGGCGAATTGGCAGCCTTGCTTGATACAGGCACAGGAAAATTGCACGGGGTTTCCCCGCCGTGCGCCTGTAGAGGGTGGTAGAAACACTTGGACCGAAGAAGAGTCGACAGCCAGCTGGTGTTGCGTCGGAGTCGCGACGGACAATCAAGTTGGCAGCGGAAAGGAGGGTGTCACAGGGGCCGAAGGGAGGGGAGAGATGAAGAATAAACAAGGCAGCAAAACGGAAACGGCTGGGCGCAACTTGTCAGCACATCCTGCCCCTATTATTACTCAAGCTGCTGGATCAAGGCTCTGAGAGCAGGTGCGCTGCGCTGCAATGGGACTGCCCGAGCAGCGTCGGGCGTGTGTGCCAGAGTAAAAAGCGGGCCAGGAACCCCGGCCAGCTGCAGGGCAGGCGCCCACTGTGATGACGGATGTGGGCTGCCCTGGAGCCTGCTGACATTTGGTCAGTGGCGTAGGTAGCGGGGCGGATTTATCGCGGCAACGAGAAAAAAAAAAACACTTTGAACCAAACCCCTCATTCAAATCGCGCCCCAGGCTGTCGAAACAAAGAAAATGAAGCGGTGCCGACGGTTGGACTAAAAGGCACATCTACGATGAACTAGACTGACCGATGACGAGACGGTATTTGGGCGGCGCCTCCAGCGCGTAGCCAAGTAACGCCCTGGACAACTGGCCAATTCGGAATGCTATCGTCGGAACAGTTTGGCCGCGAGCCCAGGTGGCTGATGACTCTGACGACATCCTTACGGAAGCACAGCCGACCAGCAACCGATGGCCTTAGATCCATGTCCATCCATGCCAGCCGTGCATCCTTTGCAGAGTCAAGAAGGCCCTGACCACGGCCACCCCACACGATCTGCGTCTTATTTTCTCTTCCTCCCGATCTCTTCCAGAGGACAGGGTTGCGCCCGGGAAGGCGATGCATGCCAAAGGGTCTAATCGCTACAAGATTTCGGGAATACGCCACTCTGTGCTTGATAGGAGGGGTTTACGAAGCACGAATAAAGTACGGGATCAATTTCATGCAACACCTCCCTTCCGCTGGCTAACACCAAGGATCTGCCCGCCGTAAGCCGGCGGAACACCGCCCGATTTGCACGTGCCTGTGCTACGGTCAACGGGCGGTTCCTGATGAGTGCGTCCATGTGGCTTCGGTCTTGTCTCTGCACGACAATCCACAGACACATACAGAGTGCCGTACCTCTCACTTTGACTCTGCTCATTTATTTTTTAGATATTCCCCGGTTTGCACCGTTCTCGCCCCTCCCACACTCTTCGACATGCATGTCATATCTTCCTCTTTGCCTCGCCTGTGGCGATGCCTGTGCAAGAGTCGTGGGCGTGCGCTGTAAGTATCGAGACGGGCCGTGGCGGACCAATCATGGCGAGCTCAATTCCGCTTTGAGCTCAAGGTTGCGTCCCCCACAATAATTTTGCCTGCCGAACTTTTCTTTGCGTCGCGATGCGGCCTCGACATGACGAAACACCAATCTGGTGCCACAAATTGAAGCCCTGACCTCGAACTCGACGAGCAGGACGCGACGAGATCCGGGCTCGCGGTGCTGGCACTCTCTTCTGTCCGATCGTGATGCCAACCGGACCTGCAGCACACCCGTAGCCGCTCAGAATCTATAACAAACGGTTTGGCCATGTTGCCCGCAGTATGTGTGTTCCAGTGCGCTCCGACTTCGGCCTCGCCCCTAAAATTGTTCACCTTGCTTGTCCGCCTCCTGTCCCTCAGCACCTCGACTGACATCGCGATGGCACGTCTCAGAGACGGACTCTGGCCCTCGTCGCGACGAGGAGCTGTCGCCAATTGGCCCTCCCCCGGCCCGCCACACCCCTCCTCTCCCAGACCCGCCCGCTGAGCGCAACGCCGCGACGCCGCCAAAATGCCTTCTACTCGCAGCTCCAGGGCTCAGCCTCGCCCGCCGCGTCGATCCCCCAGTCCGCACTACATACCCCGCAGACCCTGACGGAGAAGATCGTGCAGCGGTACTCTGTCGGGCTCGCGCCCGGCAAGAAGGTCAGGTCGGGAGACTACGTCACGCTCTCGCCGCACCACTGCATGACCCACGACAACTCGTGGCCCGTCGCCCTCAAGTTCATGTCCATCGGCGCCTCCGAGATCCACAACAACAGACAGGTCGTCATGACCCTCGACCACGACGTCCAGAACAAGAGCGAGTCGAACCTGAAGAAGTACAGGCAGATCGAGGAGTTCGCCAAGAAGCACGGCGTCGACTTCTACCCCGCAGGCCGCGGCATCGGCCACCAGATCATGGTCGAGGAGGGCTACGCCTGGCCCGGCACCGTGACCGTGGCGTCTGACAGCCACAGCAACATGTATGGTGGCGTGGGCTGTCTTGGTAGGTGATATCCTGACGTCTTGCCGTCAAGGCGCGGAGAAGTAGACTGAGAGGTATCAGGAGCCAGCATGCTGACGTCGAATTTTCGTAGGCACCCCCATGGTACGCACCGACGCGGCCTCTATCTGGGCAACAGGAAAGACTTGGTGGCGTAATTAATGCCCTTCCCTTATGCCCCTGAGCCATGTTGTCTGGTGGGAGCAGCCGGGCTGACGCAGTGCCCCACAGAAATACCCCCTATCGCCAAAGTCACACTGACGGGCATCCTCCCGCCTGGTGTGACCGGCAAGGACGTCATTGTGGCTCTCTGCGGTCTGTTCAACAACGACGAGGTCCTGAACCACGCCATTGAGTTCACCGGCTCCGAACAGACCATGCGCAGTATCCCTGTCGACGACCGCCTCGCCATCGCCAACATGACCACCGAGTGGGGCGCCCTGAGCGGCCTGTTCCCTATCGACTCGGTCCTGCAGTCATGGCTCCGTGCCAAGGCAACCACGTCGGCCATGCTGGGCAAGGAAGGGGG
This sequence comes from Falciphora oryzae, assembly GCA_000733355.1. Classification (NCBI taxonomy): domain Eukaryota; kingdom Fungi; phylum Ascomycota; class Sordariomycetes; order Magnaporthales; family Magnaporthaceae; genus Falciphora; species Falciphora oryzae. Next base: position 950,332 of record JNVV01000004.1, read on the forward strand.
CAGCCGTGGCGTCTTCACTCATGAGAAGGTCGAGCAGCTCCTCGAGAACCAGCTCACGGCCGACCCGGGCGCCACATACGCCAAGTCTCTGTACCTGAACCTGTCGACCCTGTCCCCCTTCGTCTCGGGCCCGAACTCGGTCAAGGTGGCGACGCCGCTGAAGGACCTCGAGGCCCAGGACATCAAGCTCAACAAAGCTTACCTCGTGTCGTGCACCAACTCACGCGCGTCCGACATCGCCGCCGCCGCTCGGGTCTTCAGAGAGGCGTCCAAGGACGGCGTCCCCGCCAAGATCGCCCCTGGCGTGAACTTCTACATGGGCGCCGCGTCAACTGTCGAGCAGGAGGCGGCCGAGGCGGCCGGCGACTGGCAGGTGCTGCTGGAGGCCGGCGCACAGCCGCTGCCGGCGGGCTGCGGGCCGTGCATCGGGCTCGGCACGGGCCTCCTGGAGCCCGGCGAGGTGGGCATCAGCGCCAGCAACCGCAACTTCAAGGGCCGCATGGGCTCGACCGATGCCAAGGCCTACCTCGCGAGCCCCGAGGTCGTGGCCGCTAGCGCGCTGCAGGGCAAGATCGCCGGCCCCGGCTGGTACCAGAAGCCTGAGGGCGTGGAGAAGGTCATCATCGGCGAGGGCAACGGCGACGCCGCTCAGGACAAGGCATTAAGCATCGAAGACGCGCTGGAGAAGCTCCTCGCCGACGCCGAGGGCTTGATCTCGGCGTCCGAGTCCGCACTTGGTGGCGCTGAGACTAGCAAGGCGGCAGCGGAGCAGGAGCCGGCGGACGAAGACGCCCTGACCGAGATCCTGCCCGGCTTCCCCGAGAAGGTCGATGGCGAGATTGTGTTCTGCGACGCGGACAACATCAACACGGACGGCATCTACCCGGGCAAGTACACGTACCAGGACAACGTGTCGACCGAGAAGATGGCCGAGGTGTGCATGGAGAACTACGACCCGGCCTTCGGCTCGGTCGCGCACGAGGGCGACGTGCTGGTGGCGGGCTTCAACTTTGGCTGCGGTAGCTCGCGCGAGCAGGCGGCGACGGCGATCCTGGCGCGCCGCATCCCGCTCGTCGTGGCGGGAAGCTTCGGCAACATCTTCAGCCGCAACAGCATCAACAACGCCCTCATGGGCGTCGAGGTGCCGCGCCTCGTCCAGAGGCTGCGCGAGACGTTTGGCGGCGCCGACAAGACCCTGACCCGCCGCACCGGCTGGACCTTCCTCTGGGACGTCAGGCGGAGCAAGGTCACCGTCACCGAGGGCCCCGGCGGCGAGACCTGGAGCCAAAAGGTCGGCGAGCTGCCGCCCAATGTCCAGGAGATTATTGCCCGCGGCGGCCTCGAGAAGTGGGTCAAGAGTCAGATCAAAGCTTGAGGTTCTGCCATCAGCTGGTTTTCGTAAAGAAGGTGGCTATCCGGGCGACCTGATTTCTTGGTATACAGCAGGCTTTTCCATTGCATAGAGCGACAAAAGTTGATTGTCTTTCACCTAATTTCCATGCTTTTGATTTTATATCTGCGATTTATGTGACAATGGCATCTGGGGGTGTGGACACAGGCACATCTCCTTCCACAACCGTCAGCGCTGTGGTCCTATTCTCTCTAACAGCAAGAGCCCGGCGTTGGGCAGCTTTAACAGCCCGCTTGTGGCGGTTCCCCTTGACGTGCGTCTGCCACAGCTCCTCGGTGACTAGGGTGGTCCTGCACACGTCGCAGGTCTTGGCGCACCACGTCACCTGGCGGCCGTTGACCGCCTCGAGGCTCGCGCGCAGCACCTCGGCCGCCGCCTCCGACAGGCTCTCGGGCTCGGGCAGCGCGTCGCCCGCGAGGTACCTCGCCGCCACGCCGGCCGCCTTCTCTGCGACCCCGGCGGCCCAGGCGCCAGCCCCCGCGGTGCTGTCCACCAGGAAGAGGTGACCCAGCGCGCCCTCCTCCTGGAGTAGAGGTAATGTTTTGTACGTGATCCACCGGTTCTGGTGCTTGGCGTACCGCCTCGTCGCGCCCTTGATGGCCTCGACTCCCGAGCGCTTGAGGGAGTCGAGCTGCGCGGGGCTGACGGTAACGGCGCCCTCATTGTCGTCGTTCCCCTGCTGCTGTTGCTGCCGGCGCAAGGCGTCCAGGTACGGCTCCATCTGCGCGAAGCCTATAGACTGCCAGATGCCGCTCGTGCGGTCAATATGCCCGCTCCCCGAATGCTGGAGGTAATAGTCGTGCAGCTCGCGAGTCTCGTCGACCAGGCCGCGCTCCAGCATGGCATCGACACGGCAGTCCAGGCGGGCGTTGAGCATGTCGCGCTTCGAGTAGACCCAGAAGAGCAGGGTGTCCCAGGGAGCAGCGGGGCTGGCCTGCTGTTGCTTGGCCTCGTCGCGCCGCCGCTGCTGCTCGGCGTAGATGTCGGACGCGCGCCGGCCCGTGGTGAGGTAGATCTGCAGCGAGCGCCAGATCTTGCGCCGGTCGTTGGGGTGCCAGCGCTCGGCCATTGCCGGGTCGACCTCGCGCAGCCGCGCCAGCAGCGTCTCGGCCGGCGCGTCCTGGAGAGACGGCTCCTCGTCGGCACCGGCGCCGTCGCTCAGCTGCGGGTCATGTTGCTGCTGCTGCTCCTGGTCCCCGCCGGCTTCCGCCTCGTCGACCCTGGTGACCAGGCGGTCGTCAAAGAGCAGGCCGTCGGCGTAGTAGTGGGTGCCGCCGACAACGATGGGCAGGCGGCCCCTGCTCCGGATTTCGCGGATGATCCTGCCCGCCTCGCGGCGGAACTCGTGCACGGTCCATGTGGGCTCGTCCAGGCCGATGTTTCCCAGGAGGTGGTGCGGGATCCCGCGCTGCTCCTCGGCCGATATCTTGTTGGTGATGATGGGCAGGCCCTTGTACATCTGCATGGCGTCGGCGTTGATGACCTCGCCGTTGAAGCGGCAGGCAAGCTCTACAGCCAGCTGTGAATAAGGGGGCCACCAGATAGCGCCATCACGGGGAAGGGCAGATGTTGGTTCTACGTCAGTCCCGCACTCGATTCCTTTTCCTTTTCAGGAGGAACAGATAGCAGCAGAATAACCAAGAAGACGGCAGAAGAGGACAGCGATCGTACATCAGATTTGCCTGTTCCAGTGGTGCCTAGAACCACAATCAGCGGCTCTGAAGGAGGTGTGTTTTGCGCCGCCATGCTGGAGTCATAACGCCGCCGCACCAACGTGGAGCTTGAAATCCGGCGCAAAGCACAAAGACGGCGCACAGGTAGCGCCCTCGCCAACATGCAGCACGGGTTTGCGCTTGTCTGCTGCCCCTCGATGGGTCGTAAGGTTAACCGACCCTTGGGACAAGCCCGATTGCGAAGTATTTTTTACTTGGATTGTTCAGGGGTCAGGTCGCTGAAAGCTGGGGAAGCCAGCTTCTACGGGCCAGGCGGGCATCCATGCACGAATGGCCCGTCTCCTTTTTTTTCTGGTCGACTTCCGAAACCAGCCCACCACCAACTCTAGCTGGGTTAGCCTTCCGCCAGCAGGCCCACATTCTCCAAACCCCCCAATCCCAATTGACGCGAGTCACGTGCCGACCCAATCCACTTCCGCAATTTGAACACATCGCAGTTATTGAGATTTCCCACGTTGGAGCCACATCTGCCAGCAGCGCCGTCTTCTCCTTTCTGCGGCCTTCCTCCTTTCCTTTCTTTCGTCAAGATAAAACGCAGACGCGTTCCTCCCTCCCCCGCCTGACCGACGGACAACAATCCCCTTCTTCTTTTCTTCAACACCTCTTTTAGATGAGCGTTCGGAAATAATTGCCCACCATGAGTTCTTGTGAGTTGCTGCTCTCGCGATGCCACTCCCGCCGCCGCCGCGCGCCTCCTCGTCGCCCTCGTCTGGGGCGGCTGCTGCACACTCCCCGTGCTGCTGCGCAGGTCGTCTGCCATCCCAGCAGCGTGTGCTGACTTGCGCGATCGCACGCTGCTTCTAGTACGGTTCCTTGACCTCGTCAAGCCCTTCGTGCCGTTCCTCCCCGAGGTCCAGCAGCCCGAGACCAAGATCCCCTTCAACCAAAAGTTGATGTGGACTGGCCTCACCCTCCTGGTTTTCCTGGTCATGAGCCAAATGCCGCTGTACGGCATTGTGTCCTCGGACACCTCTGACCCGTTATACTGGCTGCGCATGATGTTGGCCAGTAACCGAGGCACGCTGATGGAGCTGGGAATCACGCCCATCATCTCGTCGGGCATGGTCTTCCAGCTCCTGGCCGGCACCCACATGATCGACGTCAACCTCGACCTCAAGTCCGACCGTGAGCTCTACCAGACCGCCCAGAAGCTGTTTGCCTTCATCCTGTCTGCCGGCACCGCCACCGTCTACGTCTTCACCGGCCTCTACGGCCCCCCCTCGGAGCTGGGCGCCGGTATCGTCTTCCTCCTGATCCTCCAGCTGTTCATCGCCGGCATGATGGTCATCCTCCTGGACGAGCTCCTGCAGAAGGGATACGGCCTCGGCAGCGGCATCTCGCTGTTCATCGCCACCAACATCTGCGAGTCCATCATGTGGAAGGCCTTCTCCCCCACCAGCATCAACACCGGCCGCGGCCCCGAGTACGAGGGCGCCGTCATCGCGCTGTTCCACCTGCTCATGACCTGGCCCAACAAGCAGCGCGCGCTGCAGGAGGCCTTCTACCGCCAGAACCTGCCCAACATCATGAACCTGCTGGCCACCCTCGTCGTCTTTGCTGCCGTCATCTACCTGCAGGGCCTCCGCGTCGAGATCCCCGTCAAGTCGTCGCGCCAGCGTGGCGCCCGCGGCTCGTACCCCGTCCGCTTGTTCTACACCTCCAACATGCCCATCATGCTGCAGAGCGCCCTGTCGTCCAACATCTTCATCATCTCGCAGATGCTCTACTCGCGCTTCTCGGAGAACCTCCTGGTCCGTCTCTTCGGTGTCTGGGAGGCCAAGGAGGGCACCTCTCAGCTGTCGGCCGTCTCTGGTCTCACCTACTACATGTCGCCCCCGATGAACTTCAAGGAGGCCCTCGTTGACCCCATCCACACCGCTCTGTACATCGCCTACATGCTCACTGCCTGCGCCGTCTTCTCCAAGACCTGGATTGAGGTCTCTGGCTCGAGCCCCCGCGACGTTGCCAAGCAGCTCAAGGACCAGGGTCTCGTCATGGCTGGCCACCGCGACCAGAGCATGTACAAGGAGCTGAAGCGCATCATCCCCACCGCCGCCGCCTTTGGTGGTGCCTGCATTGGTGCTCTCTCTGTTGCCAGCGACCTCATGGGAGCCCTCGGCTCCGGCACCGGTACTCTTCTTGCCGTCACGTAAGTGAACACACCACCGCTGCTGTCTCTGCGAGCCTGCTGGTTTATTTGACCTGATGCTAACTTGCTCTCAACAGCATCATTTACGGATACTTCGAGATTGCCGCCAAGGAGGGAGATCTTGTTGGCATGAAGGGCATGATCATGGGCTAGATGGAATACTCTTTGTTTTTAAGAGTCAACACTAGACCCTATATCTCTCCAATGTTTGTCGTTTAAACCAATCTGTAATAATATTCAGGGATATTTTTACAGGGGCGGCCTGCTACGCGTGTCTGGGACGGCATACCTATTGGACAAGAAGAAAAAAAGGGGGGCGCAAAAGAGGAATCTTCCGGTTTGCATCTTTGGTAACGGCGCGGATCTCCCCGTCTGACAGGCGAAACTTGAAAGAAAAGCTTAGTTTCTTTTTTCTTATTTCAGGCTTGCCTCGGTGGGACTGGGAAAAAGACCACGCGCTTGCAGGCCGCACTAGACAGCAACTGGATGCCGCGGGGCGGTTGTATATTGGGTTGTGTTACTAGAAATAAATGACGTAGCGACGACCGATGCGAGGTATCACCGATGAACCAAACTCCGAAGAAGACGGCTCAACATTGCTGGCAGGCTCCCGCTGGTATCTGTCAGGCACGCACCGGGTTATTCTGAGGATGATCCAGCTGAAGCTGTTGGATGCTGGATGTTGCCGGTTCGGCTTCAGCTGTTCCGTCTGACGGTGAGATGATCTCGCCAAGAATAATGCGCGTTTTGAAGGTGAGCATTCCACGTTGCCTGCTAGAATCTAGCCGTGTTTTCTAATGGAATGATGAATTCTTTATAAACCCAGATGGGTCAGTGCTCCAATGACGTCGAAGACTCGGCGTTACCTGCCAAAATCCAGATGTTCTTTCTAGTGGGAATCATGTTCTTCAAGCCCGCATGAACCAGTTTCCGAGGTCAAAGACCTGGCGGCTACCTGCTGGGATCTAGCTGCTCTCCAGTCCCATGGCGAGATGCTTCGTATCTGTAAATCTCGGAGCTCGGTGTTCGGTTCTCATCACGGTCCACCTTCCTATCTTGGCTCGCCGGTCCCGTAGCGGACATCGCGATACATGCCTCAAGAAGCATCCGGCAGCCCCAGGACGAAGTTCCTACACCCCGCCGGCTTCCCGGTCTTGCTCAGTCCGGGGGCCGTGGCGCTTCTCTGGCGGCGGCACAAGCGGTACAGGGACCAAGCCAATTCGCTGAAATGTCTGTAGCTCCAAAAAGTCGGGGAAGCTCTCCCTCTGTGCATCATCCGCAATTGGGGCTCGACGTTATTGGCCTCTGTGGTGTGGTGGTACGGAATGTGGAGGCCATGACCCCCCTGTGCTTGCAGACGCGTGCAGGTGGGGGGGAAAAATGGAAAGATGAGAGGGCGGTGCATCCAGTGTCTCCCAGAGCAGAGAGCTCCGGGTCCCGTTTCTTGTCCAACCTCCTTTACCACCCCCCTCTTCAGACCTCCTTTTCAGCGAGCAGGTGACGATTGACGGCCCCCGGGGGATGTAACTGAGTGGCCCCTACAGCTTACCGGCATGAGTCACCCGCATGAACTGCTTGACGATGGAGGGAGGGAGAGAAAGAAGGGGTGCTGTTTTTTTTTTTTTTTTATGGTCGTCTGTGCTGCGGACACGCGCAGCGTAGACTCGAAGAGGCAACAAGGCAACAAAGAGGCTGGCCGACAACGGAGATCCTTGTGCGATTGGCGGGGCTTGGCTCTGTGCGTGCGTGTGCGTCCCAGGCGGGTGGTTGACATTCTTGCTTCTGTGTTTCTGTCCTTGTGCTCGTTCTCTCATTTTTCGCTCGTCCTCCCTGAAACCTAAAGGGCCGAGACATGGCTCCCAAATAGTCACACCGTCTGAGAAGAGCCTAAATGGATCTCGAATATATCGGATCTGATATCGGCTGCCATCCGGTGCGCCGCGGGGCTCATGACGGTTTTCGGGACCTGGGCGCCCCAGTTTGGCGATTTGGGGTATTTCATGGGCATGATGAACCACCGTATCTGCACCTGCTTGGGGTGGACGCTTTTCGAGGAGCTTTCAAAGAGGAGCCCTGGGAGGAAAACAAAAGTTGAGCTCCACGGTATGACTTGCCCGGCCATGGACGCAGGACGACTGCATGTGGACAATCTCAGAGGTCTGGTAGCACGGTAGGGTGCTCAACACAATCCGCGCAACACCGGAGTCTCAACTCGCTCTCCTTCTCGGTTGTCGCCGCCTGCCTCCATGTAAACCATGTAAAACTTGCATGCTTTGCACACCGTAAAATTGGTCCTCCGGAGCCGGGTGTGTGCATCGAGACTTCCGCCCGCCTTGGCTCGACGCTCGCCATCGGAGCCTCCTACCTTGGGTAGGTCGGCCCTGCATGCACGCCCCCATCTGGACTCCACCTGCCCGGGGGCCCGCCTTCGTCTAATGTGCCTGTCAATTTTTTCCCCCATCGTCAGCAGCGGTTGCATCCTAATCGTTCCCTCGGCCCAGCTATCGCCCTTGCTCGTCCCTCCCCCATTTGTTCCTAACCGTTGGCTTTAAATAGACGCTCCCTCTCTTCCGTTCCTGAACATCTGTTCTTCGGTCAAGCCTGTGCTGCCTCTGGTGTCCTCGCCTCGTCGCCTTTCCTAGGCCGTTGTAGCATCTAATTGTATCCCATCCCTTTCACATAATCTGAACCGCCCAGCACCGGACGCCGCTCCTGTCTGCCCTTGGCAGCGCGGGGCCGCACGCGCCATACAACAATGGGTGTTGGGGAATGCGAGTGGCCGATATGGCAGACTGATGATCTAACACATTGTTTTCAGCATGAGTGAGTCCTGAAGCATCCAACAGGAGCCGCCACAGCCCCCTGTCTTGTGCTTGTGCTCGCGTCGGCGGGCGTCCAATTAATTACCTTTGGTGCCGTTTTCTGTTTTCCGGCTTATTTTTGCTTCTGACGCTGACCACCACACCTTGCCCCCCCGCAAGCTACCTGAGGATCCTCCTCCCGGCGACCGTCATAATCTTGTCGTTTTTCAACCTCGGCTTCCAGAGCATCTACAGAGCCGCCGGCAGGCTAAAACGAGGGAAGGACTCGTATGCGCCGATCCCGGACCACGACAACGCCGCCCGTCAGCACACCGACCTCCCGCCCGACGAGCCGCTCACCGAGAACTCCGATGACGACGAGGGGCTGGCCATTAACGGGGGCCGTCTGGCCCTCGTGAAGACCACAACCAGCGGCTCCATTGTCCAGGCCGACAGGCCCCCTGCCCAGACCCTTTCGATTGTCGTCGAAGAGCTCGCCATCGCCGGCCTGGTCGCCGTCAATGCCATTGCGCTGCTCAAGAGGGACACCTCCCGCCCCTCGCTCACTCCCGCCGTCGTCGGCCTGGCCACCTGGGTCTATGTCCTCGTCCTCGCCTCGCTCCGCCTCTTCCTCGGCAACACGCAATGGCGGGTGCCGCACCTCTGGAACCACACCGCCGCCATATACAGCTGCCAGTGGCTTTTCACAATCGCCATCTTCCGCTCCGTCCTCATCCACCCCATGTCGCGGCTGAGCCAGGTCTTGGTGATCGTCGAGTTCTCTCTGACCACCCTGCTGTTCGTCATGGCCATCACTACGCGCAAGGGCAATAAGACGGTCCTGCTCGAGTGGGAGGACGGGATTCCGCCTTCGCGGGAGAACCTTGCTTCGCTTTTCTCGTCCTTCACCTTTTCCTGGGTCGATTCCATCGTGAGCCAAGGTTACAAGGAGCCCTTCGAGATGGACAAGATCTGGAATCTGCTGCCCAAGGACAAGGCGGCCGCCGTCCTGTCCCACTACCGCCAGATCAAGAAGACCTCGGCCCTGTCCTTCCACCTCCTGAGCTACTTCAAGGCCATGCTGATCGCCCAGGCCGGCTGGGCCGTCCTCTCGGGCTTCTTTACTTTTGCTCCCACAATGCTCCTCAAAGCCATCCTGGAGTACGTCGAGAACCCGGACAGTGCACCCCGCAGTGTCCTCTGGCTCTATGTCATCCTGCTTCCCGTCACCGATATCATCTACTCCTTTGCCAATAACCGTGCGCTGTGGATCGGCCGCAAGATCTGCATCAACATCCGCGCCATCCTGATCGGCGACATCTACGCCAAGGCGCTGCGGCGCAAGGCTGCTGCCGGCAAAGACACTGTTCTCGGTGCCGACAAGAAAGACGACGCCAAGGTTGGTAAGCTCGCCAAGATCAAGAGGATGCTCGGCCTGGGCGGCAAGGATGATAAGAAAAAGGCCGACGACGCCGACGCGAGCAAGGACGCCAAGAAGGACGGGGAATCAGACGAGCAGGCCAACCTCGGGACGATCATCAACCTCATGTCGGTCGACAGCTTCAAGGTGTCTGAGGTGACCGCGTACCTGCACTTCCTCGTCGCTTCCGCGCCCACTCAACTGCTGGTGTCCGTCGTGCTCCTCTACCAGGTCCTTGGCCGGAGCGCCATCCCCGGCTTCATTGTCATGGCGGCTCTGCTTCCCATCAACATTGCTTTTGGAAAGGCCTTCAACTCCACCCAGAGGACCATCATGGCTGCCACGGACAAGCGGATTCACACCACCAACGAGATCCTTCAGAACATCCGCATCATCAAGTACTTTGCCTGGGAGCACAGGTTCAGCAGCATAGTTGATGAGAAGCGCAAGGCTGAGCTCAAAGCTCTCAAGGCGCGTTACATTGTCTGGGCCTGCGCTGTGGCCGTTTGGAACACCGTTCCGATCCTGATCACCTTCTTCTCCTTCCTGGTCTACACCATGATCGAGAAGAAGCCTCTCTACCCTTCGATCGCCTTCACCTCCATCTCGCTCTTCATGCTCCTGCGCTACCCCCTAGATCAGCTCGGCGACATGCTTGCCCACGTCCAGGAGGCCAAGGTCTCGGTCGACCGTATCGAAGAGTTCCTTGCCGAGGAGGAGACGGACAAGTTCGAGCAGCTCGGCGAGGACAACGTGGACGAGAACGGAAAACGCGTTGTTGGTTTCCGGGACGCGACCTTTATCTGGGGCGGCAAGGATGTTGTTGCTGAGGATGGTTCCCAGGCATTCCGACTGCTCGACATCGACATTGACTTCCAAATCGGCAAGCTCAACGTCATCACCGGTCCCACCGGATCCGGAAAGACGTCGCTGCTCATGGCTCTGCTTGGTGAAATGACGCTGGCAAGTGGGCGCGTGTTCCTCCCCGGCGGCAGGAGCCGCGAGGACGTGCGTCCGGACCCCGAGACGGGTCTTGCTGAGACCTGCGCCTACGTCGCCCAGCAGGCCTGGCTGGTGAACGCGAACATCAAGGACAACATTCTCTTTTCGGCGCCCCTCGACGAGAAGCGGTACCATGACGTTATCGTCGCTTGTGCTCTTGAGCGCGACCTCGAGATTCTCGACAACGGCGACGAGACCCTGGTCGGCGAGAAAGGAATCACCCTGTCGGGCGGCCAGAAGCAACGCATCTCACTTGCACGGGCTGTCTACTCCAACTCGAAACACCTCCTCCTGGACGACTGCCTCAGTGCTGTCGACTCGCACACGGCTCAGTGGATCTTCAATAACTGCATCAAGGGCCCGCTCATGCGCAACCGGACCTGCATTCTCGTTTCCCACAACACCCCGCTCTGCGTGCCCCACTCGGACCACGTGGTCGCCATGAACAACGGCAGGATAACAAGCCAGGGGCCTCCTCAGGAGATGATTGCGTCTGGCGTCCTGGGCGAGGAGATCCAGGCTGCCCAAAAGTCGAAACCGGGCACCCCCAGCATCTCGAGGATGCCTTCACGCGTCCCCTCCAGCATTGGTGAGACCAGCGGCGATACAGCATTCGATGCCAATGGTAGCGACCATTTGTCCAAGCCTCAGGCTCAAAAGCCCCAGAAGAAGCAGGACGTCATGGACGAAGCCAAGGTGACGGGCGCTGTCAAGTGGCCCGTGATGAAGCTATACCTCAGCTCTATGGGATCCTGGTGGTTCTGGGCCATTGCCATGGTCGTCTTCATCCTCCAGCAGATGAGCGGCGTCGCCTCCAACCTCTGGATCAAGGTGTGGGCGAACCAGTACACTGAAGAGGTCTCGAAGATCCAGTTTAGCACCAATTCGCTTACCTACGGCGCTCAGTCCTTCACCCCTACGTACATGGCATCCATGTCGACCTACGTCAAGGACCAGTTCGGGATGAACCCGAACACCACTGCTCTTCAAGCCGCCATGAACCCAGAGGTCAACGTCCAGTACTACCTGGTAGTGCTGGGGATTATCGGTCTTGCAGGCGCCCTGACAGCCTTCATCCGCGACCTCTGGATCTTCTTCGGCTCCCTGACGGCCTCTTGGAAGCTGCACAGCCAGCTGATGGGCGCGGTTTCCAGGGCCAAGTTCAAGTTTTTCGACGTCACCCCCCTGGGTCAGATGATGAACCGATTCAGCAAGGACCTCGAGGCGATCGATCAGGAGGTGGCCCCCATTGCCATTGGAGTTATGAGCTGCGCTCTTGGCATCTTAGTTACTGTGACCCTAATCGCCGTCGTCACCCCTGGATTCCTTGTTTCCGGTGTCTTCATCACCGCCGCCTACGTTTTCCTTGGAAAGTACTACCTCGCCGCTTCGCGCGACCTCAAGAGGCTGGAGTCTGTCCAGCGCAGCCCTCTGTTCCAGCAGTTTGGCGAGACCCTGAGCGGTGTCACTACGATCCGGGCGTACGGTGACGAACGGCGATTCGTCAGGGATAACATGGCGCGCATCAACGCGCAGCTGCGACCGTTCATCTACTTGTGGGCAGCTAACAGGTGGCTTGCTTTGCGGACTGACCTACTGGGCGATCTGGTTGCCTTCTTTGCCGGAGTCTTGGTCATCCTTAGCATCGGCACCATTGATCCGGGCTCTGCCGGCTTGTCACTGAGCTACGCGATTGGGTTCGCCGAGAACATCCTCTGGCTTGTCAGGCTCTACGCCCTGAACGAGCAGAACATGAACTCGGTCGAGCGTGTCAAGGAGTACCTGGATGTGGAGCAGGAGGCGGAGCCGATCGTGGAGAAAAACAGGCCGCCGCAAAACTGGCCCAGCTCTGGAGCGGTCGAGTTCATCAACTACACCACACGCTACCGCAAGGAACTCGACCCCGTCCTACGAAACCTCACTTTCAAGATTGACGCCCACGAGAAGGTGGGTATTGTGGGCCGAACCGGAGCGGGCAAGAGCTCTCTTGCGCTGGCCATCTTCCGCGCACTGGAGGCAGATGAAGGCAAGATTCTTATCGATGGCATCGACATTGGCGTGATTGGTCTCCGCGACCTGAGGGAGGCCATCACCATCGTGCCGCAGGAGCCAACCCTCTTCATGGGTACAATCAGGTCCAACCTGGATCCCTTCAATCTCTTCACGGACGAGCAGGTCTTCAAGGCGCTTCGCCGCGTGCAGCTCATCTCGCCGGACGAGTCGACCGGCGGCAGCAGCCCACCAAGCCCTGTGGACGCCGTTGACAGCTCGGCCAGCCCTGCGACGGCGGCACCAAGCACCAACAAGAACATCTTCCTGAACCTCTCTTCATCCGTGTCCGAGTCCGGATCGAACCTCTCGCAGGGCCAGCGGCAACTACTCTGCCTGGCACGGGCGATGCTCAAGGAGCCGTCTGTGCTGGTGATGGACGAGGCCACGGCATCGATCGACTACGCGACCGACTCCAAGATCCAAGAGACGATTCGGGAGATGAAGGACGCGACCATAATTACCATCGCGCACCGCCTGCAGACGATCGTGGACTACGACAAGGTCCTCGTGCTGGACAAGGGCGCTGTCGTTGAATACGGACATCCTTGGGAGCTAATGCAAAAGGGGGAGGGCGGTAGCTTCCGGGGCATGTGCGACATGAGTGGTGACTATGACGTGCTAGCCAAGTCGGCCAAGAAGGCATGGGAGACCAAAAAGGGGCAAGGGACACTGATTGATCTCGAGGAGCCGGCTGCTAACGGCGATGGGGCGGCCGCGTCATAGCATGGCGTCCCAAGTACGGCTGACACGGCCGAGTTGCCGACGGATACACCTGCTTCTGCTACTTGTCCGAGACGTCAGAAGGTGTTTACAAACTTCTCGATTGATGACGAAGGCCAGGAAGGAGCCGAGGCCTTGGCGTCATCGCCTCGGCGGTGCACGCAGCCAGGCCACTGGCGCAGGGTTAGCGACACGCCTTCCACCCGCCGCCGCAGCCTCTGCGTTCGCCCATCAGATATGCCATGTGCGGGGAAGAATACGGACCTCGCAACGAGGCTGGGCGAATGGCTTACGGCCATCTGGGCGTGAGATGGGTCGGGCATCACTTTGGCTGAGAGCAATAACGAGAATGAGCTATGGCATCTGCTCGGGTTAGTTTGGGGCTAGAAGTATAGTATAGGCCGCCCTGATAGGAACGTCTTTTTGTAAGATGGAGCCCATGGCGATACATAGTATTTGTATTTGGTCCTCACTCGGGCGTACATACATTGCTTGGTTCCGGCCTTGTTCAGCCCTCGGATTGCTAGCTCGAGTAGATCTTATTCCGTCGTTAATTGACATTTTTGCTCCGTGATCTACCTGTTTTATTGGTCGGTTGCTTCCTCGATTAGATAAATAATGATTTCGATACTATTGCTGCAAAACTAGTTCGTCCGGATATATTACGGACTCGATTTTTTTCGGTGATTAAAAGAGGCACCCGTCGAAGTAACTTGACGATTACCGATCGTGTGTTGTATGTTGGTTCTTAGAAAACCACGTTTTCTAATGGATCCTTTGGTCGTGACATTACCTAGCCGTCGGCCGAGTTTGTCAGCCACTGGTAATATGTTTGGAATGGAAGCCACAAAGCTCCTGTCGTCCAGGCTGCCCTTGCCCCACCAAAAGTGCAATCGAGTAAACCAATGTCATCACCAATACTTGATCTTTCCCAAACACCCGCTCGAATCGTCCAGAGCTAGCAAATGTTCGGGCGAGTAGCTGGAAATTCACAGATTACTTTGTTCCAAACGATTCAAAGATGGAAATCTCGAACCCAAGACGAGTCCTGGCCGTGTCGCTAGAGAGCGACGCCGGGCTGCTGAGCGAGTTCATCAAAGGTTGGTTGTTGATGAACGACGGCCCCCCTTGCCCCCCCCACCATAATCAAGCTCCGGTTGCGGTAGGGGGAATTTATAGACCCAGGAGCAAAAGAGCGCTTGCTGACGAGATCTCCCCGTCTACCCCAAGACCTTACGGGCTCGCACCCGACCCCGGCCTCGGTCGTGGACGACGTCGAGGGCGGCGGCGGTCCCGGGCTGGCGGGCACGACGCACGAGCTGCCCCTCAAGACGGCCTACTACACGGCGTCGGTGCCCGTGTGGCTCGACACGGTCGGCGGCGAGCCGGGGGGCTGGGCCGACTCGTTCCTGTCGGACGAGGCGCGGGAGGTCCTGGGCGTCCTGGGCGCTGTTGCTGTTGTCTTCCCGCTGGGTGGTGGTGGTGGGAAGGACCTCGTCTCGGCGGTCGGCCGCGTCGTCCGCGAGGGGCTGGGCGGCTGGGAGTGGGACGGGGTTGGGCTTGCGGTTGGCGTTGGTGAGGCGCCGGCTGTGGGAGGAGGAGGAGGTGAGGGTGGGGATGTGCTGGGCGAGTGGGAGGAGTGCTGCGCCGAGGCGGGGCTGGAGTTTGTCCATGCCAGGCCTGGGCGCGGGGCGGACGATGGGGGCTTGAGGAATGAGTTTGGCGGTCGGTGTCCCGTTATTCACAGAGACCAAAGGTCGTGCTACACAAGTTGTTTTTACGGAAACATCGCTAACAGCACGGCAAAAACAGAAAAGACGGGCATCCCTCGAGCCCTCGAGGCGCTGCAGTCCAACGACTGGGCGTTGGACACGGGCGACGCCCTCGATGGTCTAGGTGACGACAGCGAGCACGACGACGACTCGTCTTCGGAGTTTGGAGACTTCGCCAAGGCGACGTCGGGCGGGAAGCCCATCGACCTGGACCCGGCGAGCCTCGACTTCGGCTTCGACAAGGCCGACTTTGAAGGGCTGCGGCGCGCGATCTGGAGCTCCGGGGTGGAGGTCGAGGACGACGGCGGGGCCTCGGCGGAGAAGCCGAGCAGTGGTATTAGTCAAGGCACGGCTACCGCTACTGCTGCTACTACTGCTATAGTAAAAGAGACAGATGCTAGTGGTGACAAGGGAGGGGGCGGTGACGACGACAGTCTCGGGCAGGAGGACGTCGAGAAGGTGGAGGCCATGATGCGGAAGCTGCTCGCGGTGCGCGAGATGGGCGCCGGAATGCCCGAGGAGCAGAGGAAGCGGCTCGCGGCCCGGGCGGTCGGCGAGGTCGTGAGGGAGCTCTAGGCAGGCTAGGATACGAGGCTGGGCGGGAGGCGGTTTGTTCTACGTAATAGGGGGAGGGCTTCTATCCTGCATAGGCGTAGCCTGGTTTTCGGCGTTTGTGACTCTGACTCGACGGACGGCTGCCCCAAATGCTACAGAATCACATACGAGTTACGGCGGACAAGCATGTCATGCGGCAGAGCCTCGTATCTGGCCGGGCGTGGGTTGGCACCACGCTCTATTCTGCCTGTCATGTCGGTTGGCTGTGGTCTAGACTCCATATAGCAGCTTGCCTGGGTTCTATAGCATTGCGCCCGATCAGCCCCGGGCCCTGTGCGCAGAACATTGCGCGGTGACAGCGTCGGGAATTCTCCTGACAAGCGCACGTGAGCAAGGCTAGCCGGTCGGGCGCTTTGGCATGGACTGCCTTGCCTTTCAAAAAGGGGAGGAAGACACGGAAACATGCGGGCTTCATGATCTGACCAAAGATGCATAATGGATGGCAGCGGGCTGTTTCTCCACCGCGGCAGCAGCGGCACTTTGTTGACAGCGGCCTCCCGGTCTTGGGTTTGGTTCCGTTTTGATGGGTTCATTTTACTTTTTTTTTTTTTTCTTTTTTTTTTCTTCTTCTTTTCCTTTTTTAGACGTTGTTTTTGATGTGCCGTCTGCTCCCGGCGGCATTTGTGTGATGGCATCGGTATCGACCTGCAGGGAAGACGGGCAGGGCAGGCGGCGTGGACACGGGCGCGTACATGAAGCACAGTGGTAAAGGCTTCAACATCTACGCGCCTTCAACACATTACCTAAGACATGGAGACAAGCAGGCGTCTCGCCGGCAACTACTTCTTGGCCAGCCGGGCTGCCTGTCTGCCCTACCGCTATTGTCTGCATATGCAGCCAACCCCCAACAACCCCACCGAACATCGATTGAGGCTGGGTGGTGTCTCGGCCGGCATCGTGAATCACTGTGGAAGTTCCACCCACGACCTAAGCGGATGGAGATATCAATTAAAATCACCGCATCGCACGTCGTCCATGCGCCGTCCGTGATCAGCATCCCGACCGAGTCAGGGGGCCCGGACGGGATCCGGCGGTGCGGAGATGGGTGAGCGGCCAGAAAAGTCAGGACGTCAGACGAACCCTCGTTAGCGCAGCAGTCCCAGTCCCAGCGAGACGCTTAATGGGCTCGGTCGGTGGGCAGGCAGGGGGACGGGCTGGCTGGTTGGGTGGGCTGCGGGCTTTTCCAACCTGGTGTTTTGGGAGGAGGAGGAGGGTTACACCCACCATCCACCAGGTAATGCACGACACATCCCATCCCGTCCCGTCTCCAGTTGCTGCTTTCTTTGGACGCACAACGGCAAAAAAAAAAAAAAAAAAAAAAAAGGACCTCGATAGGAGATCATTGAGTGTTTGGCATATTGTTGGAGGCTGCCAGGCGCCAGGAATCTTCAGTTTTAGCCGAGGGTGAGGGAGAAAGAAGATGGAAGCGCCCCGGTTGAGCCGTTTCGAGGTCTCGACCAGTGCCCTCCCTGACTCGCAAGAAAGGGTGCAAGGGATGGAGACAGGGTTAAAGCCCGATTCGCTGCAATGCATCCACTCAGGGCTGGACGAGCCCGACGCGTCATGCAAAGCGCGTTACCGGCATTCAATGTCAATATTGACATGACATCTTTGGTGGTCAGTGGCACAGTGCCTTGACCTTTTCTTCCCAGGTTTGGGGCCGGGGGAGCGATCGACAGGCCAGTCTCGGAAAAACCATCATCATGCATCAGTAGGTGGATGGTGGCTGCATGCGGCCGCCATCCCCGGATCTTCCTTCTTCTCTCTCCTTTCGTCCCAATGTTTACCTCCGAGGCCCCTACACCGCCCCGGCCGGTGAGGCTGGTGCTTGTCAGAGACGATTGAACCCCGGAGCCTTCCGACAGGCGGTGGGGGATGGAGGGCTGGGCTGGTCGAGGAGCATTGCGGTTTCATCATGGGTTTATCGGCTTCGAATTCCCATCGCATCCAAAGCCGGGGTCCTTGGCATTTCTCATGACGGGGGCTGACGCGGGTGGAGAGCCACAGACGGACAGGGAATGCACTCGCTCTGCTCTTTTTTATATGGGGCCGGGAATGCGGCGAAGCCAAGGGAAAAGTGCCTGAGTTCGAAGGAAGAGAAAAAAAGAAGAAAAAAAAAAAAGGGGGCGACAGGCCAAATTGGTTGGGGATGCCAGTCCCTGAGTCGTGTGGTCGTCCAGACTCTGTGCTTGACCCGGTACGGTCCGGCATGGGCATGATGGCTGTGGGTTCCAGTGAGAGAGCCCGGTGCTATCCCTCATTCGGGAGTTGAACAATGGACCAACAGCTCCGTGTGTGCTGGTTCCTCCGAGCTGCAATGCACACGCACTTTCCCCGGCCCAATTCGCTCGATATACGAGTCGTCAGTCGAGCCTCGAGGGTGGTGTGGTTCCCTGCTCGAATGGTGGTGTGCAACCCACACGCTCTGCCAGGAGTTAGATGCCGCTGTGTATTGGATGGCTGGTTGATGACTGCTGCTGCCGCCCGTCCAGACTTGGCCGCGTCCGTTCCTATTTCTGGCTTCGATCCCTTTTGCCCATCTTCCGTCCATTCATCCCTTATCCCGCTCCGACAGGTATGTCCATGCGGGTTGCCCTGCAGGGTCATGTTCGTCGGCCACTCCACTGGGGGGATGGAAAAGGGCTCACCGATCTGACGCCCACTCACCGTAACACGCAGCCCGCCCCCTTTTTTTCTTCTCTTCTCTTTCTCGTGGGGTCAGTCCTTCGGCTGACGCAGCACAGGGCTCCTCGTTCGGTTCGTTGGGTGGTGCACCGTACAGTGCGTCGTTATGCATGCGCGCGTGCAGCCCAGAAAAAAAAAAAAAGCCCCCATCGTTTGCACTGTACGACTGGGGGTCGGTCTCTGGTGGCAGGCAATTGAACGGGATGGGCGTCCGATGACCCCAACGACGCCATCGCCCTTTCGGGACACGAAATCGATGCCGTTTTTGCTAGACCTCCCGGCCACGGGACGAGGGCCAAGAGAGGTGCCAACGCCCCCGCGGAGTCCAGATCCCCCAGCCGGGGATGGACGGATTTTCGTCTTCTTTCCGCTCGTGATGGCACTTCATCCTCTCGTTCTTTCCTGCACTATCGAAGTCGCGGCGGAATAAGCGCCGCTGCGGCTGCAGGAATAAAGTTAGCAAAAAAGGTGCATCATGCACACTGTGTGTGGGTGGTATCCTACTGTCTGTCTGGTCTTGGGGCAGCACAGCCAACACGGGCCCTGTCCTGCCCTGTCCTGCCCTGTCCGGCTGTGCGTCTGTGCAGACCGGCGGCACGCGCTCACGCTGCAGTGAAGAGGGATCACAGGCACAGGCCAGCAGCCGACAGCGACCCTCCATGTCACTCGCTGGCATGCGGCAAGGGGGCGGCGGCGCCTGCCCGGTAGGAAGCTCGACGCTTATGCAGGTACCTGGAGCCTGCCGGTGCCCAGGCCAAGACCTGAGCTGACGGTAGACGGCTACAAAAGAACACATCATTGAAAAAAACTGCCGGTTTCCCGCGGCATAGCTGCCAAATATAATTACCAGTTGAAGCCCCAACGGGAAACCAACCGGGGCCGAAGAGCTGATGGGAAAAACAACGGTCAAGCAACAAGTGACATCCGTTGCCGCACTGAGCGTTTGGGAATGCAGATTAACTTGTGGCGCCCTAGCGAGAGACGGCCAGTTGGTGGCTTTGGCGTCGCAGAGTGGGTGAAACTCTTTTTTTTTTTTTTTTTTTTTTTTTTTTGGGCGATCTCGAGACATTACCATGATGGTCATGGAGAGTGACAAAATCGACATCTACGTAACCCGTTCACGCATCTGCCACTCGTCCGTTCGGCAGTTTCTCTCTCATTGTCAGGATTGGTAAAAACGCATGCAAGCTGCCAGGGCTGGCCACCCCTTTTCGGCTCTCCCCTCCGCTCGTCTCTTCTGCCCTCCGTGACTCCCCACTCCACGTTTGCGGCCTGCTCCTATCGACGCCGATCATTCGTGGAAACTGACAGCACGACAAACACATGCGATTGGCCGACACGGCACGCGCTGGACCGCCGCCC
>JNVV01000004.1:981045-1118426 GCA_000733355.1 Falciphora oryzae
TGGGTAGAACGAATGGCGTTTCCCCCGACGGCCTTTGCGGCTGGACTAGAAGTTCCGTCGGCGCCACCATTGGAGCCTGGGCTGAGGGGCGATGTAGTCCTCGGTTTGAGACGTGGCCCAGCCCTAGCGCAAGGTGTCGGGCCAGGGTGACTCTGGCCTAACCTGGATGGCGGGCGGTGGCCATCGCCGCCGTTGTCGTTTTCAGCCCTTACATCGCGGGGAAGGCTTCCGTGCCGATCAGGCCAAAGGGTTTGAAGATGAGTGAATTGAGGGGCGCGCGCTATGCATCGGTACGAGCCATCGCCGCCTACGACTGCGAGCTTATCAGTGCGACCTTGTCGGATCACCTACGGGCCCGCCGTCGGTTGGACGACCTCAAGACGCGTATTATCCCCAGCGGCCGTATCGTGCGCTAGCGGGCTACGGCCCATCTAGAGACACGTGAGAACCCTCCGAGAGCCTTGCCAACTTCCGCGAGAGCGTTGGCAACTACAGCGTCCGCCAGGGCAGGCTATTTCAGACGATGCCGCGGGTCTATCGAAGAGTCCATCCCGGGCAGAACGGTCCCACTGGTCCTTGGTCGCCTTCCAACGAGGTGGAGAGTCCGTCTCGTGGGGTTGGCCCAGGCTGTCGTCGTTTTCGGTTCTCGATCCATATTATCCATATACGCCCGCCCTCAACTGTCGTCCCTTTATCCGTCCAGGAGAAACCTGGAAGCGACCAACATGCTCTCTATAAACCCACAAAGGCGCATTACGTTCCACGCAACAAAATAAGAATATTTCCGCCCAAGGACGGGCCTGCGAGGGCTGCCGCGAAGACGCTCTGCTTGAACGCCAAACGCCCCACGCTCCCCCCAAATCGGGTTTCCCGGGTTGTTTGCTTTGCCAGAATTCGACTCCGTCTCTGCATTCTCAGCATCCTCTGCACGATAGCAGGCATTACCCTTAACCAGTCCAGTTTCACCCTGCGGGGTCGAGCACGGCGACTTGGGATGGGCCGCCCCCTGTAGCCCCTTGTGGTGGTCCAAAATGGCCGCTGCGGGTCACATGAGATCCTCGACGCGGGCGTGGTCTTCGACGTCATCCAACTCTTCTACCCCGCCCCTGGCCCGCATCTTGGCGATGAATTGTCGGCGGTTTTGGAACCAGACCTAGGATAGTGCGGAAAAGTCGCCATCAAATGGTCGTTAGCGAAACGATAACTGGTGATCAGATACATCCGAAATGCTCAAGCTCCAGGGTACTTGTGCGGACTAAAAGCGTCTCGCACGAATCGGCCCTCCGGGGATTAGTGCGGCGCAGCGATCTGTCGTTTTCCGGTCAATCTGTCGTTTTTCTGGAACATTTTTTCCCATACAAATTAGCCGCGAATCAATGTACCCTCAATTATGCGCATAACCTACTCAACTGCATAAAACACGGGCCACCTCCAGCGCACAAGCCCTGTTCGTGCAAATCAAAAGAAATGCACTCTGCAGTAAATTGATCAAAAATGAAGCTATTCAAGCCAGGGCGGGATCAATCAAGTCGCCTAGATCAGCCTTTTCGTCCTGATTATCGCGATCAGCAGTATCTGACGCGGAGGTGACGCTTCCCTCCGTATCTGTGCCCTCCGGAGAGGAGGCCTCGTAGTCCTCTGCCGTATATTTGCCAGGAAAAAAGACCCCCAAGGCGTACTCTGGGCCGTACTTATCTCGCCAGAAAAACCGCATTACCTTCCGGACTGTGCCCTCGTCTCGTACCGTAAAGCGCCACGGCGTGTAGGGAGAGAGCGCTTCGGCAGGCTGCCAGGTAGGAGGAAGGGCTACGTCGTCTTTTTCCCTATCAGATTGTAGGCGGGCAAGAAGCAAAGCCTTTTTCTGCAGGGCATAGAACCGATCGTCGCGCTCCCGGCGCTGTTGCCAGTATCTGTCGAGGAGGGTTGCCTCGTTGGCTCGGGCATCTTTTTGAGGGCACACGACGTCGGCTCGGGCATGCATATGCCTGTGAAATATGCAGTTGGGGAAGTCACAGGCCAAATTGAGAATACATTGATTCAGCGCTAATTTCTATGGGGAAAAATGTTCCAGAAAAACGACAGATTGACCGGAAAACGACAGATCGCTGCGCCGCACTAATCCCCGGAGGGCCGATTCGTGCGAGACGCTTTTAGTCCGCACAAGTATGGAGAGGCTAGGAGAAATTGAAGGAAATCGGCTTTTTTTTTTTTTTTTTTTTATCTGGATTTGTCGCTTGTTTTTCGAAAGCTGCATCCCAAGGTCTTGGTATATGTGCATGTTAGGCTTCGTGTTATTGCGAAACGCGGCTTTAAGAATGGCGTCGTCGGCAGCGCTGTACGAGGTCCGCTTCCTGCGCGTCTCCTCACCCCCGGTTTGCAAAACGTATCCGCGGCCGCCACCAGCAGCAGCAGGAGTAGAAGCAGCAGAAGCAGCCGCTGTCTCCAACTCATCGGCCACCGTTGTAGATATGTGGAAGCTCTCGCAGATGATCCGGGCATCTTCAAAATCCACGTAAGGCCCCGTGACGTGTGGTCGGCGGTGCTTTTCGGTCCGCATCCCGGGATGCCGAGCAAAGCACATATTGATTTACGTATGCCGACGAGTTGCAGAGCGTTGACTTTTCGCCCGCTCGGGTTGTATATTACAGCATGCGAGCTGCCCTTGAAATGGAACGTCCGGTATCCTTCGGGGAGTGGGGGGCCAGGGCTCGCTGCAGCACCCGCACTGGAAGGTTCAGGTGGGGTGTAATGGCCAACACCGCCATCTGCTTCTTCGTGCTTTTCGGCGGTGCCCTCGTACAAGTCGTCGTCCAGCGGCTGGTCGTTGCCACCCAACCCATATACGAAATCGGGATGTCCGACGCAAGGAGCTGGCTTAGCGAAGTGCCCTGCTAGTCGGTCATCGTTGTCCTCTACTTCCTCCTCAGCCAGGGAGGGGGGGAAATGTATGAGCCATGACGTCTGAAGAATATACTGCCAGCTGGAATTTAGAGTGCTGGCTGTGGCTAAAGGAGCGTGGGTACTGCGTATCAGGCGCATGCAACGGCAAGGGGTGGGCTGGGGTCCATGGCGGGGGAAGATCATCATCCTCCTCCACGACGGAGGCGTGCGAGGGAGCAGCTCAGGCGGTCGATTCTTGTCCCATGTGGCAACAGAAGATTCTACGAGCAAAGGGTTGAGTGGATCGCCAGAGCTGAAAAGTCCACTTGGCTGGAAATCGATTTGGCTTGCGGGTCCGGTAGAGGGCCTTCACCGCAGGAATGGTCGACGCCGGCGCTACTGTTTTGTCCCCCATACCAGCCACCACCAGAACGTATGTAGTTGCCGGGGAAGTGGCCTAGTCCGCCACCCTGCGCGTCTTGCTCATCGTAGCTGCTGGCAACGGTTGACGCGGTAGCCTCCCCACTAGTTCTGGCCATCGATTCGAAAACACCCTAGTTCTACGTTGCCTTACTGCCTGCAACATTACCGCTGCATCGACTTCTTGATCGGCTCCTCCGTAGTCGACCTGGTGCTGGAGGAGAGCCTGCATGACTTTCAACCCCCTGGCCGACAGGCGAAGTCGAAAGATGGTTGATTGGACAAGGCAATGCGGCAGCAGCATTATTGTCTTCTTCCTGCGCATCTTTTCGAACTTGCTGGGCCGACCCCGATAGTCCCGGACCGGCGTCGTGGTCGCGACAGGAGTATCCGCTGGTAAAGGCGCCCATTATGCCTGCCTTTACCGCCGGTTAACCGCGGCGACGGTACAAGCAAAAGGGTTTTTCTTCCTTCCCTTTTTTTTCCTTCTTTCTTTTCTTCTCTTTTTTTTCCCAAATGGAAGGAAGAACTTTAAAAGCCGGAGGGGAGGATCACTGCCGTTCGATTCGGTGTCGGCGGGATTGGAAGGAAAAAAAAAAAAAGGCAAGGGCAGGGCGGCATTCTCTCCTCTTTTCCTCCTCGTGGGAACAAAGCGACCGGACGGCCCTTTTGCTTGCGTAAAAAGCCCTCCATGGCGCGAACGGCAGCGGCGGACGCATAGGGTGTAATAAGGTGGTGGGCGGTCCCGTTGATAGCGGCCTGGCACACAGCCAAGGGATTTCTGGAAACAGAACTCCGTTTTTGAAGCGAAGGGAGGGGGAAGAAAAGACAGAGGATATAAACGTTGGAAAAATGGCCGGCGAAGCGGTGGAGCACGGGAGAGCCCGTGGAGATTTAGTATTGGGAGATCTTCCATACAAAAACGGACGCCTTTACTCCCGCACTCTAACCACCGTTCGAAGCGGCGATATTTCTAGTTCGCCATCGTCTTTAGACAACGACGGAGCAGTGGAATTATTTACATTGATTGTAAGCAACATTCCATTGAACGAACAGGAACTATTACTAACGACAAAAACTACAGCATCCCGGAAAACTTATGGGATAAAGTTGCGATTTCCCAAGTTCGATGTTATCGGCTTACGGTCCGGCGGGCAACGAGTCCTCTGGCCTCGCCCCGTTCCCATATGTGGACCCCGCAGAGATATGTCGCTAAGAGAGGCATGGTACGCCCCTACAAATGTGCAGCAGCCCAGGCGCTGGTGGCGGTAACAGTCGCCTAGCCGGCTTTACTAATGATATGCCCCAGGTCACATTGGATGGTGATTTCTTCGGGGCCAACTACGACGGTAACGATGACAACGAAAACCTACCGCAACTCAACTCCGACGCGCTGCCTTTCGCGTCGAGTTCTCTACATGATTCCCCAGTCGATGGCGGAAGAAAGACGCGGATCAAGTTGATCACCCACAAGCGACGGACATTTGAAGGGAGCGATGGCAAAAAGGAACGACCTGAAAAAAGGGTTAAAATAATAGTTAAACTTGGTAGCTAGGTTCTGTGGAATGTGCTTTATTTTGCTGCATTTCGTTGCAATAGTTCGAATTTATCCTCCTGCCTATATTTCAATAACCCTCTCATGTGCTGGAATACAGGCAGGACACGGCCTCGCGTGGGGGCTAATCTGTCTTATGTAATGAGGACCGATGGCACAAGGTCACGCATTATGACAAGTTACTTGTATTTAGATCCCTACTGGGACAGTCTCAATTTAGTTCTCAGGCCCTTATACCCCTAATTGCCAGCGCGTTGCTGAGATGGTCAGGAACCCCGCCGGCGGACCCCAGGCGCCGGAGACGGCAGCAACAGCGTCGCCGTGGCCGTGTCGACCCTCTCCAACACCGGATCGTCGTTGTCAAAGGAGACAATGGCGCAGGCCGACGACCTCGCCCTAGCAGCCGAGCTCGCGAACCTGAACGCGACTGCCAAGTCCGCGGACACGGCCGTCGTGGCCCTCAACGCCGCCAAGGGGACCGCGAAGGTGAGGCAGGACGAGGTCGCCGCCACCGCCGCCGTCGTGTCCGCCGAAGGGCGCTCGCGGGATGTCATGCAACCCACGCGTGGAAAGGGGAAACCCATCTCCATCGAATGCCACAAATCTTGCGCCGCTGCTTCCCCTCCTTCGCCTCGCCACCTCCTCCGTAGGCTCCTCGGGACGGGCCTGCGCAGTGGACACTGGGCTGAAATTGGATACTGATGAACCTAACCCAGAACAAAAGAAAACCAGTCGGGGACACGCCGATACACGATGTTGTGAAGGTGAGAAGCGGGACCAAAGTCAGAGCACTAGGAACAGGACGACGTGCTCTGATAGCCGGGGAATTCTGAATCCTCCGCCTCAGCTCGGGCCACGTCCAGCCGCGTCAGGTCCTGCATGCTTGCATGAAGGGCAGCAAGCAGGTCCGTGTTCCGAACACGTCGGCGAACCCATTCGCCCAGCGTCATCTCAAGATACTGCTCCTCGTTTATAGCCAGCCATCGCCTCCAAAGGCGTTTCTCGCAGAGCCGCGCCACTACCGTGTTATTGGTGTCGTCGGGCTCTAGCCCGCACAACCTGGCATGGCGGGCAAACGCCGCCAGGATATACGGCGTGCACTCTGGGTATTCGTATGGCGCCGGTGACCTCGCGGCGCTGGAGGGCGCGGTCGATGGCCGGGCGGACAGGATTGATGGCGGTGCTGCCGGGCCCGGCTCGCCTCGAGAAGAAGTGTCCTGCGCGTTTGCCTGGAAGAAGAAGGCGAGCCGCCTCTCGCGCAGGGCCGCATCGTCCTCCCAACCGCGAGAGCGGATATATTTGCGCAGGCGCGGGGTACCGCGGCCGCTCCGGTCAGAAGAGGGGCCATTCCATGGGTCGTTCCGGGGCCATCGGTCCAGATCTGTTAAGTCACGGTTCGAGCTCATGGAGTGGCGCGAGGAGGAGGCTGAATGATAGGAGCGCACGCTCATTGACCTCGAGGAAGGCGACGTTGGCCTCGAGCGGGGAGATAACATTGAGCGCCCTTGGTGCTGCACCAACGAGTCGCCTGGTGGAGCAGCGTCCTGAGCAAAGGCGCGCTGCCTTGCGGCCACAATGGCGTCGAAGTCCTCGAGCTCGATGAAATCGAGGCACGTGTGCATGATGGCGATGTGGCCGTCTTCGGTGTCGACCGGGCGCGATCCGTCCCCCAGGAGTAAAAAGCCGTCGCGCTCCAGGAAAAACTTGCGGACAGAGTCGTGGATGGGGCCGACTATGCGGGTGTCGCCGTGCGCAGAGTCCAGGGATCCCGCTTCCGGCGCAGCCGAGCCCGTGCTCGACTCCGGTCCGGGCCTGCCCGCTGCGGCCTTTTCCACAATGTGGACGAGGCCTAGGGAGAGATGCCGGATGAGCTTCTCCAGCTGCTCGTCCGTTTCGGCATAGTAGAGAGATTGTTGGCACTGGTTCAGAGAGCGCGGCGGCGGCTTGTGCTTGTCGAGGAAAGGGAGAATGTAGCGCCACTCGCGGAGCTGCAGGCGCTCGCCGCCCAGGATGGCCCACTGGAAGAAACGCAGCCTCACCTCACGCTCCTCCCTGTCTTGACTCAAGATGTCACGGAAAAGATGTTCGAAACCATCTGGGAGACTACATAGATGCTTGGCCAGATACTTGGAGTTCTTGCCTGCCTCGAGGTCCCGGACGAGCCGGTCGACGGCGAGAAACACCCAGAGAAAAATGCCCTTCGCCGTTTCCACGATCTGCTTGTTGAGTCCTTCGAGGTCCCCGGCCGTTTCGGCAAAGACGGAGAGCTTGAGCCGAGCATATGCTGCGATATCCTCCGAGTTGTGCTGCTCCATGACGATCTTTAGGGCGTTCGCCGTCGTTGGTGCACCGTAAAGCCTGCTAGAAATGCAGACATTGAGCGCGACTCCGGCGTTGTGCGCAGAGGCAGTAAGCCTCTGGAAGAAGTCAGTAATGAAACTCGGACGACGGGTAAAGGTGGATCTGTCGCACTCGTCCAGGGCATCAATGAGAAGGGTTGTGGGCGGCGAGGACGGTGTTGTGAAAAGCAGCTCCAGGATCCTGCAGATGGTGTCGCTATCGTTCCAGGATTCCGCGCCTGTCGGAAGTCTGCCGTGGGCGTCTTTGCCCATAAGCGTCTCGGCGCAGCGGTATATGTCCTCGAAACGGAACGCAAGGAGCTGGTAGAGCAGAGAGCGGTAAAGACCCTCGACGGTGCTATGACGTGTCCCGCTGGCGTTGAAGAAAAATGCAATAATATGGTGTTCCTCTGCTGGGCCGCAACTCTGAGGCTCTCTCGAGAGCCGGTTGTACAGCTCCTGCATCAAGGTCGACTTGCCTGACCCGGGATTACCCAGGACCCAAAGAAAGCCCTTGTGGGTGGCAGCGTTCCGGCGATGGAGCCAGTCTAGGAAGCTCGCGTCCCGGAAAATCCATTCGCAGGTGCCCGGGGCCGGCGGTGGCCTGGGGAGCCAGCTCCGCTCAATGCCACGGAAATAAAGCGTCTTGCTGATTTCTAAGTATAGACAATCATGTGAGTAAATTGAACGGCAGCGGCTCCGAACCACGCCTTTTTTCCGGCTGTACATACCCCTCTGGTCGTCGAGTGGCGTGGGAGCCCGCGTCAAGTTGGACGTCTTTGGCGGCGACGGGGAGCGAAGACGGGACCGATGACGGGACCGACGACCGAGCCGAAGCCGAGTATTTTCCTCCAGAGTCGTGCACATGTCTCCGTAGAGTCTGCCGATCTCCCCCACGACCCTCGCTTGTGTAGGGTCGTCGGGACCTGAATAACGGCACATGTCCCTGTGGTTGGCGTGCAGCGTCTCGGCATGCTCACGCGCGTCGCCTAGCAGCGACGAAGATCCGGGAACGACCTTGGGAACGCCGTATGAGTATCGAGACAATGCGGCGCGGCCGGCACTACTGCGTTGGCCGTTGCCGTTGTGGTCTGACGTACCAGATCGGCGAGCGGCCCAACTTTAACGCCGCTCATTCCCAGGCTCTCCTGGAATGTCTTGACCCTGAAATCGTATTTGCGCCACATGTAGGAGAACGACTCCTGGCAGCGTTCTAGTTCCGACGTCTTGAGGCTGAGCGCATCGAGCATTGCTGATGACGAGTCGAAGCCCATGGCACTAACCAGCGATCGACCGGCGTCCCCGAGCCTGGCGAGATCCGGACTGCCGCGATGGGGCGTGCCGAGGAACACGACGGCGGCTGTCGACTTGACAATGTCCTTACTGTCTGACTGCTCCGAGGCGGATAACATCTGGCACACAACCCCCACGCCCTGGTCAGTGGCTTCTGCAGCTGTGGGGGGCCCTGCTATTTGCTGGCGGCGCACCACTTACCTCCTTGACGACGATGCCACCCAGGGAGTGCGCGACAAAGATCAACGGGCGGCCATCTTTACGGGAACGTGAGAGGCTGAAGAGGAGGTCCTTGCCGTGAGAGGACAGGGTGCCTTTGCAGCTTGGACCCGCGAATAACCGGGTGACGCAGGTGTCGTAGCCCCATGTCAGGACTCGAGACTTCGGACAGCGCTGCGGAAGCGCATCCCTTGGCCAGAACCAACAAGCGGCCGGCGGAGCCTCCTCGGGCGGGCTCAGGCCATGCCCGACAACATGGCCGAGGGTGCTATCGCCGCCATTCGCTGCAGCCCCAGCTTTGGGACTACGGCTCCTCCTGAACCGCCTAACAAGCCCGCCGAGCTTCGTCCTCTTTTTTTCTTTCGTGAGACTGACCGCCGCCTCCAACGGGCTGGGTATATTGGACAACGGCTGAGCGGCTTGACTGCGGCCGTTTTCGTTTCTCGCTGAACTGCGGGGTTCGGTCGCGGCCCAGGTCTTGAATGGGTGGCCTTGTAGACCATGGACAAAGACGATACTGGCACTCCGGGGTTAGCTCAGGCCTAGCCAGCCAGTCACGGCCTCAATAGGAGGAATGGCTGCATAGGTAGGTGGATACTCAATGATGGAGGCCTCTTCGGATCCGTAGACAGTCGATAGTCCGTAGGGGACTATGTGATCGACAGGCGCTCCAGGGGCGTTTAGAGAGAATAATTTCCTCAGCATATTCCATCTAGGGATATCGAGCGCAGGCCCAGCGCGGGGTGGGGTTTGCTCGATCTTTTCCGCGTCCTTGTCCACAAAAATACCTCGGATTCCCGAAGGACGCTCAATTGGGAGCCGGAAATCTCCATGACGGGCGCGTAGCCGAGACCCCTCACCTTTCAGCCTTACCACCGTTGAAGGCCTAAGGTGAGGTGTTCCGCCAATCAAAGAGGTGACATGAGCCAGCCAATGACAGGCACAGAATCACAGTTAGGCAGGTATCGACACTCTCGCCTCTTCGAAGCTTGCATTCGGCTGGAGCAGCTGAGCGAGGCGGCTATTAGGGAAGCGGAAACCAGGGACTGGTAAGTGAGTGAGTGAGTGAGTGGGTATATTTAACGTCGGTAAAGTCGGGATCTACCAGCCCCTGCCTCCCTAGGGGCATACGACGTGCTAGCGCTACCTAAGCTTATTTACACCAGGCTATAATGCTGCTATCGAGGCGGCTAACAAATTAAACCCGAAGGCACACGGAGGTCGGGCCGCATTCCGGCGCTCCTTGTTGGTGAGCGGGCGATCGGCAGTAGGGCGTAAATACGCCGGGACGTTGTAAGCGCTGCGGGTGGTAGTAGTGCGTTCGGCCGGCGGGTGTGCGGGAAAAGGGGTAAGGCCGGGCTTGGGCGGGGGGTCCTCGGGACCGCCCCTGGGCCCGGGAGGGTGTCGTTAGGGTGTAGGGTAGGGGAGGGGAAAGGGAAGGGGCACCTATACCGGTACCGACGCCGTGACATCCTTTCTGGCCTTAACGAATGCTGCACGTTCCGCAGCGGAAAAGGCGTAGTCGGTTGCGCTGCTGTGCGCGGGGGCCGGGGCGGCAGCGACGCGTTCCTCCGGGCCGACGGCCGTTGAGGAGAGCGTGCACCACCCTATTGGCTTGGGGGGCCGTTGGTAACGGCATGTTGCCGTTGCCAGCGCCGTTGGCGGGCGTGGAAATGGTGTTGAGTCGCTGAAATGGCAGGTGTTGAGGATTTGTATGCAAATTGGCAGTGTGCACTAACAGCACAATGCCAAGAATTGATAGGTTTGAGGACACCCATCAAAGAGGCTGGGCGATGCCGTTGTGCGTTGGTCTGCTGGGGTGTGGGTGTGCTGAAAAAAAAAAAAAAAAAAAAAAGGGGGGGGGGGGGGGGCGTCAATCGATGCAGGCTAGCCGTCGAATCACGTCGCGGATCTTGGCCCACGGGGCGGGCTGGCTGTCAAGGGATGGGTCAAATGGAGTCTGGAAGACGACAACACCTTTCGAAGGACTTGCCAGCACCGCGTGTGCCCGGCCAGCAACTGTCTGGACCCCGTTACCTGGGGCTGGCCTGAGCGACCCTCTTGGCTGAGGTCAATGGGTCTAATAGGCTGGGGGTTACGCCGTTGGCAACGCTGCGCTGGCGGGCGACGCTTTCGAGGATCTGGTCTCAATGGTTCTGCCAAGGCAGCGATTCCCGTCCCGCCCCAGGGAAGGAACGGGTGGTGGCTGCGCCTCAGTGTCGGGCGTTTTTCTTCTTCTCACGCGCACTTTCTCCTTGTTTGCACGGACTCTTCGGCACTGTCACGAGGAATTCTGGGAAGGAAAAAAAGAATGGAGCACTGATCATTCATTCACGAGTGAGCGTTGGATCTCTTCCCTTTTCCCCTCTTTCTAGCCGTTTTTGGGATGTTGCTTTGAGCCTAGCTTTGCCGCCGTTTTATTTTTGAAGTGTCGGGCACACGCCTACACACGCAGCACTTACGTATTGTCGTGCCGACCTCGACTCGTCACATCTGCTGGCTGCAGCCCCATTGACGGCGCGTCGTCCCAATTGCAGCGCAGGACGGGCTGCCGTCACTGCCGGGCGACACCACTGACCAGGCCGAGGCTGCAGCCAGGGGAACCCGGCAACAGCCCGAGCGGAGCAGCTGACCCCCAGCACTGGCACTTTGGGCGCTTCAGGGGCTCGAAAACACACATTGGACGGAAACGCCAGGGGCCCTGGGCGCATTTCCTTGCGACTCTCCACACCAGGGCCCACCGCTTCCCGGGCACTCACTGATCGCTCCCTGGGCCCTACATCGATGCCGGCGACGGGGGCTTCTGCAGCAAAAAGGGTCGCGTAACCATCATCTTCTTCTGGCGGGCGTAAACGTTCGATGTGGTCTGTCTCTGCGCGCCTGAGATGACACTGGCTTTGGGCCGGAGCAGGGCACCCATTCCACGAGGACCGGCTCCTGACCGACGGCAAGTCCCTCGGCCGCTTCCCCGCCAAGCGATTTAGACTGCACTGTAATTAGAGACGGGCTCGACATCGCCATCATCCCGGGAGCCGTGACCGCGTCTTAGCCGAGCCAGCCTGCCACCCGCCGCCGCACACGGGAAAAAAAAAAAAAAAAAAGAGTGTCAACCGCCGTCGAAGCGCGCGCGCACGCCAGCGCAGGGCGCCCGATGGCGCCTCCGCTCGAGGCCATCGAGGGAGGGACAGGGATTCTGCCGGCGCACCGTCGTCGGAGGCGGCTGCGGCTGTCGGACGGCATCGAGCGCTTCTCGGAGCGCCTCGCCGCGGCCTGGCGTAACACGGCCTCGGCCGGCGCCGCCAAGTTCTCGGCCTCGCTCCCCAGCTTCCGCCGCCAGGTGCCGCCCAGCAGCGATGGCCGACACATCCCGCTCGGCGCCCGCTGGCAGGGCGTCGAGCTGCGGGACCGGCGCACCGGCAAGCCCTACGTCTCCAACTTTATCCGCTCCAACCGCTACACGCTGTGGGACTTCCTGCCGCGCCAGCTGGTCTTCCAGTTCATGAAGATTGCAAACTTCTACTTCCTCATCATCGCCATCCTGCAGATGATCCCCGGGCTCAGCCCCGTCGCCAGCTACACCACGGGCGCGCCGCTCATCGTCTTTGTCAGCTTCAGCATGGCCAAGGAGGGCTACGACGACTACCGAAGGTATCGCCTGGACAAGGTGGAGAACGGGAGCGACGCCTGGGTCTACGACCCCAACGGCGTCGCCAAGAAGAGCATGTCCAAGTCCAAGAAGCCGCGCACCAGCGGCAAGGGCCAGAAGAAGCGCGAGCGCCTCGACGACGAGACGGGCAACGGCACCGAGCTGCGCCACATGAGCCGCCGCTCCGGCAGCCTGGACGACGCCTGGACGCGCGTGCAGTGGCAGGACGTGCGCGTCGGCGACATCGTCCGCCTGGCCAGGGACAAGCAGGTGCCCGCCGACATGGTGCTCCTCTCGGCCACGGGCCCCAGCGGCATCGCCTACATCGACACCATGGCGCTCGACGGCGAGACGAGCCTCAAGAGCAAGCAGGCCTGCCCGCTCCTGGCTAAGCGCTGCGGCACCGTGGCCGGCATCGCGTCGTGCGACGCCGTCGTGGTCTCGGAGGACCCCAACCTCGACATCTACTCGTTCGACGGCCGCGTCACGGTCGGGGACGAGACGGTGCCGCTCACCATGAACCAGGTCGTCTTTCGGGGGTCCACCATGCGCAACACCAAGGAGGCGTACGGCCTCGTCATCAACTCGGGCGAGGAGTGCAAGATCAGGATGAACGCCAACAAGGGGACGCGCGCCAAGAACCCGGCCATGCAGGCCATCACGAACCGCATCATCTTCTTCGTCGTCTTCGTCCTCATCATGCTCGCCGTCGGCATCAAGATCGGCAACGACCTGTTCGAGGCCGACTATGGGCGCACGGCCTGGTACATGTTTGGCGCGCGGCTCAAGACGACCGAGCAGGTCTTTGGCATCATCATCCTGCTCAACACACTTATCCCTATCTCGCTCTACGTCAGCCTGGAAATCGTCAAGATTGGCCAGTTCTGGATGCTGCAGGACGTGGAGATGTACGACCCCGAGACCAACACGCCCATGGTGGCCAACACGACCAGCATCCTCGAGAACCTGGGCCAGGTCAGCTACGTGTTCTCGGACAAGACCGGGACGCTGACCGAGAACATCATGCGCTTCCAGAAGATGAGTGCCGGTGGCTACGTGTGGCACCACGACGTGGGCGTCAGCGATGGCGCGCCTCAGGGCGAGCTGCGGACTCGGGACCTGCTGGAGCACCTGCAACACAGGCCAAACTCGCCGCTCTCGGAGCGGGCGCTGCATTTCATTCTTTGCACGGCGCTCTGCAACACCTGTCTTCCCGAGGTGAAGGACAACGGCGAGATCGAGTTCCAGGCGGTCTCTCCTGACGAGCTCGCCCTCGTCAACGCCGCACGGGAGCTGGGGTACGTCATGGTGGATCGCGACAGCGAGACCATCACGCTCAAGTATGAAGGCGCGGACGGCAAGGCCAGGACCGAGGTCTACGGGATACTGGACGTCATCGAATTCACGAGCGACCGCAAGAGGATGACCATCATCCTGAGGACTCCGGACAACAAGATTCTGCTGCTCAGCAAGGGCGCCGACAGCGCTCTCCTGCCACGTCTCAGGCTGAAGCAGCTCGCCGAAAGGGTCGCTGCCTCGGTCTCGCGCCGGACGAGCAAGCGCCGGAGTATGCGAATGGAATTGTCCAGGAATACGCACGGCCCCGAGAGCCCCACCATGTCGTCGGGTAGCGGGCGCAGGGGCGCAGGCCACGACGTACCCATGCTCCCGGACGCTGACATATTCGAGGCGTGCTTCAGGCACATCGAAGACTTTGCATCCGAAGGCCTGCGCACCCTGCTGTTTGCGTACCGGTACGTTGACCAGGCTGACTACCGGGGCTGGAAGCGCGAGTATCTCGAGGCAGAAACCAGCCTTACGGACCGGCAGGCCAGGATCGACGAGGTCGCCAGCAAGATGGAGGCGGACCTCGAGCTTGCGGGCATTACGGCCATCGAGGATAAGCTCCAGAAGGGCGTGCCGGAGACGATCGACAAGCTGCGGCGCGCCAACGTCAAGGTATGGATGCTGACTGGGGACAAGCGCGAGACGGCCATCAACATTGGCCACTCAGCCAAGATCTGCCATCCGTTTTCCGACCTCTTCATCCTGGACGCCACGGACGGAGACGTCAAGGACACGATCGAGGGCGTGCTGCAGGAGGTGAACGAGGGCGCCATTCGGCACTCGGTCGTGGTCATCGACGGCCTCACCCTCACGGTGGTGGAGCGGGACGAGGCCTGCAAGAAGCTGTTCTACCTGCTGCTCACGCGGGTCGACGCCGTCATATGCTGCCGGGCGTCGCCGGCGCAAAAGGCAAACGTGGTAAGGTGCATCCGCGACCGGGTGCCGGGCTCCCTCACGCTCGCCATCGGCGACGGGGCCAACGACATCGCCATGATCCTGGCGTCGCACGTCGGCATCGGCATCTCGGGTCGCGAGGGCCTGCAGGCGGCGCGCATCTCGGACTACTCGATCGCGCAGTTCCGGTTCCTGCAGCGGCTGCTGTTCGTGCACGGCCGCTGGAACTACGTGCGGACGAGCAAGTACATCCTGGGCACCTTCTGGAAGGAGATCGTCTTCTACCTCAACCAGGCGCTGTACCAGCGCTACAACGGCTACACGGGCACGTCCTTCTTCGAGTCGGCCAGCCTGACGGTATTCAACGCGCTCTTCACGTCGCTCGCCGTCGTGCTGATGGGCATCTTCGAGAAGGACCTGTCGGCCGAGACGCTGCTCGCCATCCCGGAGCTGTATACCTATGGGCAGCGCGACAAGGGGCTCAACTTTGTCAAGTACGTCGGCTGGATGATACTTGGCACCGCAGAGGCATTCGTCATCTCGTTTGCCGTCTGGGGCGCCTACAATGTCGCCTATTCGAACGAGGACACGACCGTCTTTTCCATCGGCAACGTTGCGTTTTCAGTATGCGTCATCTTTATCAACATCAAGATGCTGTAGGTCTTTGTCTCTCCGCTTCCAATGTCTACCCATTCTGTGTATGCCCAGCTAACAGTGAACACTACAACAATAGACTGATAGAGCTACACAACAAGACCATCATAGTCTTTGGCGGCTTCTTCATCACCGTGACGGGCTGGTGGCTGTGGAACCTGGTCCTGGCGGGCGTGTACAAAGAGAGCATCGGTCCCTACGTCGTCAAGGGCTCCTTCATCCACGGCTTCGGCCGCACCGCGGTGTGGTGGCTGTCCGTCATCGGGGCGCTCGCGGCCGTCGTGGTGCTCGAGCTGGCCGTCAAGAGCATCAGGCGCATCTACTTCCCGACCGACACCGTCATCATGCAGGAGCTCGAGCAGAAGCAGAGGAAGAAGGAAGCGGCAGCAGCAGCCGGGAGACGTCGGCGAGGAGGAAGCGGCGGTCAAGACGAGGTAGAGGGGCAGGAGCTAGAGAGGCAGAGCCGGCGCCATGATTTCGGCGGTGGGAGTGGAAAGCCCCCGAGGTAACAGCCTATTCATCTCGCGTTTTTTTTTTTTTTTTTTTTCTCAGCCCTCGGCCCGTTCAAGCACTCTAACTAGGTAGGTGCAGAACTAACTACTAACTCGTATTGTCGTATTGTATATAATCGTCCACATATATCTGTCACTGGCGATCTACTTTTTTTTGTTTTCTTTCTTTTGTATGTAGCGGCGAATTTGTCTGCAGCGAGCATCACAACGTGGGCACCACCTATTTGGGACCCCTCTCTTGATTTTTCTCTTTTCTTTTCCTTTTTCCTTTTCCTTTTCCTTTGGCGATCTCATGTTTGCATGACTGTCATCTGTTAGAATATGTCAGGTCTCTCAACGAGCAACACCATTTGGTGGTATACAATGATAGGAACATTCCCTTTACCGAGTCGAGTTTGAATGGCGGTGACTACAGTGCCTTTAGAGGTGGGCAGTCCCGATGGGTTTTTACGGGATGGACACAAGGGAATACGCGACGTCGCAATCGCTGGAGCCCGTCGGAAGAGCATGTACCCGGTCGTTTGGCGACAGGGGTCCTGGGTCGACGGCATTTCTACGGATTCTCAAAAGATGCACTCTGCAACTCTCTGTTTTCACTAGGTCGCAAACGCTTGTAAGACTGACTTTCACAACGGACGGTCCATACCCTCATTTTTGATCTTTGTTTTTGCAACGTTACCCCCCCTCTCACGATGAGGTCGGAGATGCGGGGCTTTCAGGCCCCGGTCCCTCACAGCGGCCTCGTGCTCGTTGACGAGGACGGCACCAGCGACCGCGCTGGCGGCGGTCTGTCGTCGTCGGTCGCGGCGCTCGGGGCGTCCAAGGCGGGGACGAGGAGGAAGAAGGGGTCGGGCAAGGGGCGCGAGAAGGAGCGGACGAAGGAGGCGGCGAACCCCGGGCCGGCGGCGGAAGCAGCTGGGGGGCGACGGCTGCTGGTGTGGGAAGAGCTCCGTAGGTTTTGAGACGCCGTTCTGATGCTGTGTTGTTGGTTTATATCTGACATGGGCTTTTTCTTCTTTTTTCTATGGTTGGTTCCTAGCGTTGTGGCAACGGCAGTAAGTGTCTATCTGTCCCCGGGATTGTTCGAGGTTGCAAACACTAAACGGGTGTCTTTGTGGCTACCTGTAGGCAAGGGGGCAACCTTATTTTTACAGGATACAGGTGAGTTGTGCGGGCATTATCAAAGAGGTACTTGGGCAACAGCTAACAGTCTGGTAACCCGATAAACCCTACCAACAACAGGAAAGCTCCAGGGACAGCCAAGGACTGCCTAGCAAGCTGGTTTTATTTGCACAACGAAAGCGGTAGGCCAAGTCACTCACTCCTTGTACCCTCCATCTAGCCCTTCCCACAACCAAAGCTGACAAGGAAAAAAAAAGTCAACATCCACTCCCACACCCTCGGCGCCCTCCTCTTCCTCCTCCTCCCCCTCTACATCTTCTCCTCTCAGGTCCCCCCGCGCTACGCAGCCGCCACGCCCGGCGAGGTCCTCGTCTGCGGCGTCTACTTCGCCGGCGTGGCCGTCTGCTTCGTCCTCTCGGCCGCCTTCCACACCTTTATCCCCCACAGCCTGGCCGCCTTCCGCCTGGGCCTCAAGCTGGATATCCAGGGCTGCCTGCTGCTCATGTGGGGCAGCACCGTGCCTCTTGTCTACTACTCGTTCCCGCCTCCCCTCTGCAGCCATAACCACTCCCGACATGACGACGGCGGCGGGGCAGGGGCGGCGGCGCTGAGGCGGACGGGGTACTTTGTGGCGATAGCCGTCTTGGCCCTGGGGTGCAGCGCCGCGACCTTCGCCCCCGCGCTGGATGGCGCGCGGGGCACCGTGCCGCGCTCGCTGCTGCTCGCGGCCTTCGGGCTGGCGTCGTTCGTCGCGCCCGTCGTGCACGGCGCCGCGCTGGGCCCCGGCGGGTTCGAGGAGCACGCGCGCCGGATAGGCCTGCCGTGGGTCGCGGTGACGGCGGTGTGTAATGTTGCGGCGCTGGTGGTGTACATCTCCAAGGTGAGCCAGGGTGTCCACAGAGTTATGTAATGGTATCAATGCTAATAGGTCACGCACAGCTTCCCGAAAGGTGGTACCCTCGCCGCTTTGACATTGTTGGTCATAGCCATCAGCTTATGCACATACTCATCGTCTGCTCTGCTCTTGCCTACGCCATGGCCGTGGTGGAATCCTTCGATGCGCGGCATGCGGAAGGGGGATGCTGATGATTTTGCGGCATACCCCTGGCTCAGGACTGAGGTAGAATGTGTTTAGGCGATAGAGTTCTTTGCATATTGGGCCCCATTAGTGCATATAGGTAGGATAAAGAAGACACCAAATAGCGCTACGAAAATCATGTCCCGTTCCTCCTCCGCCCGCCGCCCTTGCTCCTTTCGATGTGGCCGCGCAGGACCTTTTTAGTCTCGACCAGGCTGCGCTTCTGCTTTGCCTTTGCCTTGCCGAGCGTCATGAGGAAGTTCTTCTTGCGCGCCTTCTCCTTGTTGGTCGTGGATCCGCCGCGCGCGTCCTTCTGCGACTTGCGGATGGCCTTTGTCGACTTGTGCTCGTCGCGGTCCGGCTTGCCCTCTTTCGCCATGGCCACGCGCTCCTCCTTGGTGCTCTTGCGCAGCGTCCCGGGAAGCTCGATCTGCTCCGCCGTGAGCGCCTCGTCCGCATGCCGCTGCTCCAGCTCGCGCTGCCGCTTCGTCCGCCCGCCCATGGCCTTGTCGACCTGTGCCTGCAGCCGCAGCTCCTGCAGCTTGGCCAGGTCCGCCGGCGTCAGGATCGTCGTGGTCGCGAGCTTGGATATCCTCTCTGCCTCGGACTTTGCGTCCGCCATCTCCTTGTCGCCGTCTTCAGCCTCCGAGCTCTCCGGGGAGCCGTCTTCCGCGTGAGCCGTCTTGACACGCTTGAGCTTGGGCGGCGCCTCGTCCTCGTCCGCGCTGACGTCGATCCAGCCGCCCGAGTCGCTGCTCTCGGACGACGCCACCTCCCATCCGTCATCATCCTCTTCCTCCTCCTCCTCCTCGCCCTCGCCAGGCTCCTCGGGAAGGCCCTTCTCTGCTCGCTTCCGCTTTTTCTCCTCCTCCTTCCAGCTCTCCAGGAGCTCGAGCCCCTCAATGCCACCGGCCTCCTCCTCGCCGAACCGTCTCTGCTGAATCTCTCCGCTCTTGAGGCCCATGGTCGCCTCCTTTCCCCTGTCCTTCTTGCGCAGCATGTCGGCGCCCACCTCCCGGTAGAGCGACAAGAGACCGTTGGCGGCCATCATGACGCCCTTGTCCTTGCTCCTGCGGTACTGGACCAGATCCTGCAGCAGGGTCTCGTTCATGGCCAAGTGTTGACGCACGCAGATCTCGCGGATGGCGTTGAGCCCTGCGGCGGCCACCTCGGCGGCCGCGGCCTCGCTGACGAACTCGTTGGCGATCTTGATGACGAGAGGCTCGAGCGCGTCGGGCGGCACGAGGTTGTGGGTTCCCTGGGCGAGCGAGGCGAGGAAGGAGGTGACGTTCTGCTGGCGCGGGGTCAGGAACTTGGCGAACCACGAGTAGAGAGAGATGATGGTGAGCTTGTGCAGGCCGACGAGGCGCGTGACGAGCTGCAGCGCCAGGAGGCGGCTGTCGAGCGAGAGCTTGTTCCTGGTGCTCTGCAGGTGCTTCTGGAACAGGGCATCCGCGAAGCCCTGGGGGTCGTGCAGCAGGTGCAGGGCCGAGAAGTTGAGCGGGTGTGGCTGGCCCTTTTTGCGCTCGGCCTTCTTGACCTTGGCGACGGCGTTCTTGTAGACCTTCTCAGTCTTCTTGGTCTTCTTGTTGATGCCGAGTTGGTGCTTGACCTTCCTAAGATCCGGCGCGGCCTCGTCATCGCTGCTCTCGTCCTCGTGCTCCTCGCGCTCCTTGTCGCCGCCGAGAAAGAAGCGCACGCCGCCGACGATGACCTTCTCGTTGTCGGAGAGGCAGGCCTCCTTCATGACGGAGACGGGCTTGGCGTCGGTCCATATCTGGCGCTTCCACAGCTCGCGGGTGAGCTTGATGGCCCAGATGGCCTTGGAGGAGGTGCGGTCTGAGGTGACGAGGTTGAAGAGCACGGTCTGGATGGTGCGGTTGAGGCGGTGGTTGGTGGTCTTGGAGTTGGAGTTGCGCAGGTCGCTGAGGATCTTCTGGAAGAGCAGGGTGCGCAGGGACTTGCTCGGGGTGGAGACGAGGATGGGGAAGAGCGTGGTCAGGAGGCTGGTCGAGTCGATGATGTCCTTGCGGCGCAGCAGGACCAGGCTGCCGACGATCTTTTCGCGCAGGTCGCCGTCGAGGGCGGCATGGTGCTGCAGCAGGATACGCTTGAGGTCGTCGGGGAACTCGCGCAGCGACTCGGGGTAGCAGTCGGCGACGTGGGCAATCAGGTCGATCAGGTCGTGGAACGACTGGACCTGGTCCGAGGACGCGGTCGAGGGCGACGAGAGGAAGATCTCGCGCTGCGACACATACTGCTCGTACTGCCGTTCAAACTCGTCCTGGTAGGACCGGGGGTCCCTCCGGATTTTATACTGCAGACTCGCGCTGATGAGTGAGAGTCGTTGTTAGTCGTTGATCTTCCCGCTCTGCCTTGCACAGGGAATTGAGCAGCGTTAAACATACAAGTCGGCGTCGATCTTCTCGAGCGCGGCTACCTTGCGTTTCCCCATTGTGAAAAAGCAGTGGCGTGTCGTTCGGGGAGGTTTGCGACCAATGTCGGCCGTAGGAAGGCCCTTGGTGTGAGGAGGAGCTTCCAGGGCGGTAGATAGCTTTTTTTTTTTTTCTTCCATCAGCGGGCGCCCGCATGGCCGCTATCGATAAGAATAAAATATCGTGTCACTACCATGTTACCCCTGCCAGCCCCCACATGGCCGCCAAATGTCCCACCAAAAGAAGCGCTTTGCGTCAGGGCTACCCCGACCGTTCACACCACCCACGCCAAATCCTCACACAATTGAGTGGTCGAGGTCACGATGGGGCCTCGCAGGCCCCGAAGCTCGAGAACAATGAAGATGCACCCACCACACCAAGCCCACGCCGTTCGGGATCGATCCGCGCCGTGGCGCATTCTCTCGTCATGCCGAAGATCGTGTCGCCAGTCGCTCGCTCAGCCAGCCAGCAATCCAGCGGCCCCTTGGCCCAGGCATCCCAAGCGTCCTGCCACTCCTTCGACCGCCACCTCACCCGGCAGACTCGGCAGATTTGGTCCTCGGGACAGGGGAAGCTCCGTTGACATCTGTATGCAGACCTGACGCATGCAATCGAGGAAGCCCTCTGGTTCCATTTGTCGCTGGTCCCGGGGTTACATCTCACTGCCCGAGTCGACAAGGCGAGGGGCTTGACAAGCGTCAAGTGGAAAATGGATGAAGCCGCTGTTGGGTCTGCCGCTACAGCCATTTCGGCGGGCGAACGAGACAGCCAGACCCAAGGCCAGTCTCCTGCTGCGTTCGTTGGTGTGATACACAGCCAGCGCTAGCCATACGCAGCGGCCTCCCTTTTGGGCCACGCCTTTTTCTACTTGGCCTAGCCTAACTTAGGTTCCGTTGCATGCATCGCGCCCCGCAAACGAGTGGCGGTGCAAGGCCAATGTTTGCTGAGCACAGCATCCCCGTCCCTGCCTTTGTTGGCAAGCCTCGGAATGATACCTTCCTGGGCGTTATTCAAGACGGCTGCCCTTCGCTATTATGAGAGTGCCAGCACAGAAGTCTGTGGCTTGTGTTGCTTCTCTGCCGTCTCCTATGCCCGGAGGAACAGCCGTGGACTGTCGAGGGCGGCTGTAGCCAACACAGCGGCCGGCAACAAGCGGTACCAAGTACCCATCCATTCGCCGTGCAGCAGACAACCGCTGCGCCTCATTCACGTCTCGCTCCAAAGCCGATGCAAATCCGCCCCGGTGTGGTGCCTTCAACAACGCCCAGCATGCAGTGCATGCACTCGTCCACCCATGGTTCGCCTGCTCCCGCACGCAGCCTTACCTGACATCAGGCACACTGCGCCCTCCCCGCCAGCACTTCAATATGATCCGTCCCCCGGCAGACTCGTTCCTTTCCCCTGAACCCCCAAGCCGCGTGCTTTTACTTAAAAAAAAGACCACCCCGCCAAGTTCGAGACCAGAGCGGCCCCAGGGCGGGTTGCCCAAACCCTCATTCGCACTCATCCGCGCGGTGCGGGCACATCTAGTCGATTCGCTCGCAGCCTGGCCTCACAGACCAGGCCCTGACCTCGATCCCGACCATGGAATCGCCCCTCCCGCCACCCAACAACCCCTCGCCTTCTCCGGCCAAGATTGGGCGCCCGCCACAATGGACCGAGTCCCGGTCCCGAAAGCTGGCGAGACTGTACATGTTTACCACCCTGCCCATCAAAAAGATCATCAAGGTTCTCGAAGATGTCGGCTTCAAGCCAGGGTACGTGCTTACTCTGGCTCTCTTCCCCTCTATGGCCCTTATCTGCCCGCTCGTTCTTACGCTCATGTCCATTTAGCCCCAACTCGGCCCAGAAGACGCTGCATAACATGCTCGGCCATGACCCCCGATACCTGCGTCCCGAAAACCGCGAGGAGATGAACGAGCGCATTGGCGGTCTTTCGGCATCCAGCAGCCGGCGCGGGAGCAATCCCCGCGCCTCTCCACAGGGCACAGCCGTAGATGCACCGAGGTCCCGTGCCAGCAGCGGCGTGTGCCACAGTGCGGCATCAGACCCGGAGATGCTGGACGAGGCCATCAGCTTCGGCAACGGGAAACGCCCCTTGCCAGAGTCCAAGGCCGCCTTTACGTTCGAGGTGTCCTCACCTTTCAGCCCCTCGCAAACATCGTCACAGCTGTCCCCGCTCCACATCGACACAACCTGGTCCACCGAGGGCAGTGTAGCTTACGGATCACCGCCTGCAGGACTCGTCGAGTCGCAGTCCAGCTACCAGTCTGCCGGGTTCGCCCCTAAACCCCTGAAGCACACCGCCACCATGTTCTCGGACTCGACGACGGCAAGCACCCCTAGTCTGCGCAGCCTAAAAAATCGCATGTCGATAAACTCGACGACGTTTGCCAAACACGTCTCCTCTCTGATACGCCAGTTCACGATTGGCAGCGAGTCAAACCTCCTCAACCCCCTGAACACCACCGGGGCTGACTCCCAGAGGAGCGGCGCCGCAGGTCACGACAGGACCAGCGCGAAGCCTCTTCCCGGAGAGTTCTTCAACGCCTACAACGCATGCGAACACGAACCGGAAAAGTGGCAGGAAGTCGTCGATATCCTCTCGCAGACGCCTGATTTCTGGGTCACGCCGACGGGCCAGCTTTCCGACACGGCCAGATGGTACCTGGGGCACCCCGCCCGGGAGAACTTTGGTATCAGGGACTGCTTCGGGAACACCCCGCTACACCTATTCGCCTCCTTCGTGCAGTGCGCCTATATGCTGCAACTGGTTCGGCTGTGCACGGCCGAGCAGCTTTGCTCAGCGAATACGGCAGGTCAGACGTTTTTACACGTCTTGGCACCCGAGTGGTTCCAGAACCTGGATGACCAGTCTTCTCCGCTCCTTCAGCTGCTCTTCTACGTCCGTGGTATCTGTCGAGCAATTGTCGCCCAGAGTGACGTCTACGGCCGCACTTTTTTTCATCATATGCAGGACATGATCCCTGACCCCACTCTTATTTCTATCGTCCTGCGCACCTGCGACCCCAGCCTCCTCCCGCGGCGCGATGCTTTCGACACGAGGCCAGTAATCGTTGAAGGTACCTCCTTCACGTTGACAGGAGGCCCTCGCCACACCCAGGCACTGTCTCCACTGCCCGAGGAAGTTGTGGGCTCCCCTGTCAGCGCCTATTCGCCTATCCAGGAGATGGATATGTTCACGCAACATCACGCCGGGTTGCTGCGGACCGTCACAGCGGCTGACACCAACCCGGCTGTCGAGGACGCCTGCGGCCGCAACGCTTTGCACTGCCTGGCCGAGGTCATCCTGGGGGACGAGGACACGCTACAGGAACGCCACAGCACGCTGAACTCTAACAGGCCGCCGAAGCGCAAGTACGATCAGAGGGGAGGCGGCAAAGCGGACGGAGATGGCGCCGACGGCGGCCCCAACACAGCCGCTGACGAAGGCCCGCTGGCGCGCCGGCTCGGATTCCTTCGAGGCTTGCTAGCGTTACCAGGCATGGACGCAAACCACTACGACCGTAGCGGTAACACGGCGCTCATGGCCTTCATCCAGCACCTGACAGACCAGGACGAGGACCGACACCGGACACTGGCGACTATGCTCCAGCTGCTCATCACGGACGGCGGGGCGCGGGTGGAGGCGCGCAACCCCCGCGGCGAGACGGCTCTCCTGCTGGCGGCACGCCTGGGCCGCAAGACGGCGCT
Organism: Falciphora oryzae; assembly: GCA_000733355.1. Classification (NCBI taxonomy): domain Eukaryota; kingdom Fungi; phylum Ascomycota; class Sordariomycetes; order Magnaporthales; family Magnaporthaceae; genus Falciphora; species Falciphora oryzae. The sequence goes on from JNVV01000004.1 coordinate 1,005,154, forward strand.
GCGGGTGCTGCTGCAGCGGGGCGGGGCCAACGTGCACGCGCGCGACGCCGACGGCAAGGGCGCCCTCGACCTCATCGACGAGGCGTGCCCGCGCTCAAAGGGCGACACGCCGCTCTACGGCCGCCTCCAGGCGTGCAGGGTCCTGCTCACGGGCAGGTACAAGGACGAGTGGGCCGCCGGCGGCGATCAGGTTCTCCAGAGCCCGACCGTCATGGATGAGTGGCGGGTCAGGGCACCGAGGCCAGGAGGTGTCGTGTTTCAGTGAGTTAAAATTGGGGTATTGGATGAAGGATGATTTTTGCTACGTTTTCTGGACTACCCTGCCACCGATCTTCTTATCTTGCTTGCTCACGATACTTCCCTTGGAACTCTTTTATCTTACCTTGCTATTCCACCTTCCCCTCCCTTTTGGTCTCTCATGTTGCGGGGCAAGGTTTGTGTAAATGTATCATCGGCCGGGTGACGGCGTTTTCTGTCGAATATGGTTTACGACGGAGGCTTGGATGTCATTATGGAAAAATAGGGGCTATATTAGGTCGGCCAGGCCAGAAAGCAAACGACAGTCATGAAATGAGAGTCAAAGGCGACACGACAGTAAGGTGGTGTCCCTTCGTATCACGAACGATTATCTTTCTCCCTCTCGTTTCTCGGCTGTGATCCGTCGCCCTCAAGGCTTAAGCAAAGCGCATTTACGGTACAACGCAGCAAGCAGCTTACAAGCCACTCCCCCGCTCGAGTCGTTTCCGCCCAGCCGGGCCCGGTTACTTTCGGTCCCACCCCCGCATGCCAGAGCGGCATGCAGGAACCGCGCGCCCCGCTATCAGATGCTAAAACAACCGACATCATCCTTGTGGGTGACTCCCCGCGGTGATGTCCAGTGAGCTACTTCCGAGCCGTACGCTACTTCCGAGCCATACAACCGCCTCTTCTCACACTTGAGTCTATCACCACAACTTTTGAGCCAGCCGCCTCCCTGGCCCATGTTGCGAGCAGCAAGACCGCCTCTGCTTTCGCGCCTAAACATTCACAAGCACAAACCCCATACCGCCATCTCCGTTTCCCGCCGGGGCCTGAAGGCGAGCGGCATGGCAGAATCATCATTAGACCCAATCGTAAAAGCTCTGTACGAGTATACCACGTAAGGGAGTCCGAACGAATAAAGTCACCTACCTACTATGAGCACACATTATACACACAAGTCTTGACACCTAGTGAGCCCAAAAAAAAAGATGCGACGTCTCGGACGCGCTCTGCAAGCTCAAGGTCCGCAACGGCGGCTTCCTCTCGGGCCTCACGCTCTGGTCGCCGCAGCGCCAGGACGGGCCGACCAAGATCGTCGGGCCGGCCTACACGGTGCAATACGTGCCCAACGAGGACCCGGCCCCGAAGCACCCTTCCCACTATGTAGGAAAAGAAAAATCAGCCTTCTTTTTCTCACTCTTTTGCATGGTTTCCTCGTGGAAAAAAAACTCACCGCAGCGTGGCCAACAACAGATCGATGCGGTCCCGCCTGGCGCCGTCGTGTTCGTCTCGTGCCCGCCGAAGACGCCCAACGCCGTCTACGGCGGGCTCATGTCGACGCGCGCGCGGGCTAGCGGCGCCGTCGGGTCCGTCATCGACGGCCGCTTCCGGGACCTGCAGGAGCAGCGGGGCCTTGGGTATCCGGTAGGTCGTCATCTATCTGTATATCTGTACAAAATGGGTCTGCCCGCAGGGGACATTTTAAAACTGAAAGATAAAAAAAAAAAAAAAAAGATCTTCGCCAGAGACGTCGGCACCGCCCCGCCAGCCGAGCTCCTCAAGGTTGCGGCCGTCAACGTGCCCGTGCGGCTGGCCACGGACGAGCAGGACGTGACGGTCAACCCGGGCGACTACCTGATCGGGGACCTGAACGGCGTCGTGGTCCTGCCTAGGGCGCTCGCCGAGCAGGCGCTCCCGCTCATGGCGAAGCAGGTCGAGGCTGACTCCAAGATGGCCGAGGCGATCGGGCAGGGCATGAGCTTCACCGAGGCCAGCAGGAAGTTTAGGTCATGAGCGGGTTTGCTTATAGGGACATTTATAGAACACGCAAGAATCGTTGACCAGCACGTAAAACATGGAGGCTATAGTGCAGGGTTCAAGTCTATTGGATACCTTAAATGTTGTCGTAAATTAGGAAAAAAAAAACATAGGGAAAGGGGAGAGGAAAGGGAAGAGGAAAGGGGAAAAACACACTGCGACTTCCCTATTTTACTTGCTGGTTAACGATTCCTGCGTGTTTGATGAATGACCCCCCTTTTTTCTGTTGCTATCTGCCTACTCCTGGAGGGAAGTTATGGGCTTTGAAAGTGGCAGTCATTTGTATGCTCCTGTGGCTACGACAGGAACTGTATCTGGTATCCTGATTCCATTTCCCGCGGTCGAGTCCAGAAACGCCGTCTAGGAGCCCCTTAGTATTATTATACATACTCTGCCGTGACCGAATTATATCTCTGGTTGTTGTATATTAGCGTGTACTGCGTCGATGCAGACAGATCTACGGAAATAAGAGGGTCAGCCATACGGGTTTCGTACATAGAGGGAGTGAAGTGCAACACGGCACGACTTACAAACAGCCTCGATCTTGCACTCGAGATCGTAGTACATGTTGCCGTCGGACCCCTTGCGCCGCTTGAGCATGTCCTCGGGGATGTGGCTCAGGTCCGCCTCGACGTGGCAGACGAGCCCGACCTGGTCGTCGCGGCAGACGGGCGCCTCGCGGCCGAACGGGCCGCCGCCGTTGTCGGCGTAGATCTCCATGCGCACCTTGCGGATCCGGCCCTGCGAGACGGCCCCGGTCCATATGAACCTAGTGCAGAACGGCTCGTTCTCGGACACGGAGTCGCCCGTGCGCATGAACCACTCCATTGTGTCTAGGGGGTTCGTTAGTTGTTTTCCCCTTTGTTATTTGGGGGAGGCTGGACGACGTGGGCTTTAGGCTACCGGTAGCGAAAGCAACTTTAAACAGGAAAAAAAAAACAGGAAAAGAAACAAGAAAAGGGGAAAAAACAGAGGAAGGCGGTCAAGGGAAATTAAAAGACACTCTGCTTTATGATTATACACGAGTGTGCCAGAGTGATAGAGAGCCGGTACGGCATAGCCCAGGTGCCATGCGCCGCTGGGTGAGCACCCCATTCGAGCACTTACAGATCTTCCAGCACCCGTCCAGGCCGCACCAGTGGCGCTTGTCCTTGAGGTGGCCGTGCTTGTTTTCGTCGTAACGGGACCGCCACTCGGTGCCGTACGACTTGCGCGCCTTGCGATTCTGCACCTTGACCATGGTGAGCTGGTCCGGCGCGCTGAGCGCGAGGCCCTTCATGACGGCGCCCTGCACGACGGCGAGCCAGGCGTTGGCGGGCTGCAGCACCTCGATAGGCCTTCCGCTGCCGCCGCCGCCGCTGCCACTACCATCGGGGGTGTTGTAGAGCAGGGCGTTGCGGAGGCGGCCCTTAAGGTAATTTGAAGCGCCGAAGCCGCCGACCAGCAGGACGGCGCGCACGTCGACCTTGGAGGCGGCCATCTGCTGGCGCACCAGCTTGATGACCTCGAGCACAACGGGCTCGAAGATGGTTTGCAGGTCCGTCGCCTTGAGCGAGAAGCGGCCGCGGCTGATGCCCAGCTCCCGGTTGTTGGCGAGCCCGCCCACAGGGATGGCGAACGTGTCGTCCGGGCTGGCCGTGATGCTGAACTGCCGCTTGACCTGTGTTTTAGGTTTGGTTGCATGAGTGGGAGTTTCTTTTTCAAAACGGGTACAGATTTAGGTTCAACTTACCGTCTTCTCAAACCTCTCCATGGCTTCAGCGAGGAGCTCGTCATCGAAGCCGTCTAGGTGGCCTAGTTTTGCTTTTAGGAAGTTGGCAAAACGCAGGTTGAGAAAGGTTGAGCCACAGAGCGCGCCACTTCCAGGGGCGGCCTCCTGGACCTCGAGGATGGGCTTTAGTCTTGTGATGGTGTACGTGATGAGGTCGACGGTGCCGCCTCCAGCATCACAGATCACGAAAGACTGTACGGCGTTAGTTGCTTCAAGATCTCGAAACAGAATTCATCACAGGCACTCACATCGCCAACTTCGAGGCCATGAGGGTCCAATCCGTGCAGGGCATACATGGCTGCCGCCTCAGGCTCGGACACTAGATGAATTGGTGCCTTTGATGCGGCCTGCAGCCCCGAGGCCCTCTGGCAGGCCTGCCTGGTCTTGTCCTTGGCAAGGTCGCTCCAGATGGCCGGGACGGTGACGACGAACTCGAGCGGGGTGTTCTTGATGACGTCCTCGCCCAGCTTCTCGCGGAGCGTGTACATCAAATGGTCGCCCAGGGCAGACAGGTAGTCGGTCACCAGCTCGTCAATGTTGCGGCCGCCGCGAGACGCGACGTCCTTGGCCACGGCGTCGCCCATGGACTGCAGGGCCGGGTCGAGGTCGAGCTTGAACCACTCGATGACCTCGCTCTGGGGCGCCGAGGGCGGGATGGAGAACCCCCACTGGACCTGGTCGTCGTCGTAGCGCAGCTTGGTCGGGACCTTTTCGGAGCTCTCGCCCTCGCGCGTGGTGCTGTTGATGGGCCATGTCGTGATGGGGTCGCGGCGGTCGGGCCGCTGCGTCTCGGCCCAGGCGACGCCCGAGTACGTGGTCCCAAAGTCGATGCCGACGACGATCTTGCGCTCCTTGATCCTGAGGCTTTCGAAATCCATGGCTGGGGAATTACCACTTGGCAGCTGGGTGGGCGGTGGGTGGTGGCTGGGTGAGAGATGGGCGTCTGGCCGTTTGCTGTCGAGGAGGGGATAACAAGATAATAGGAAGCTGGCGCGCGCACGCCCGATCGGGGCTGTGCAGTCAAGAAAGGCGCCAGACTAAAGCGTGTCTTGGGTGTGGTGGAGGGAGCTTCCTACTAGCCAGCTGGACGCTTGTGAAGCTGAGGCCGCGGTGCCTCGGTCTGGGGGGTGTAGGTATCTGTAGGGCGGGTTGAACAGGCAGAGCTTTGCTCAAGCGAGACAAACCGACGTAGCTCGAGTGTGCAGAGATGATCGGGGCTTCTTGCAAGGCACCTCCGTGTCCATCAGCCTCACCAACCTCAGGCAGCTTGTCCAAGGCTGGTAGCTCCTCTCCTTGGGGGACGCTGGCGTGCACAGGAACGGACTACCCCCATATGCGTGGGTTCTGGCAGTGGCTGCCTGCAGCTTTATCACAGACGGTTTGCCACCGTCTCATTGCTTGGATGGTGTGACAAGAAATAAGCAGAGCTTGTGCAGTGAAAGCTGGCAGGTCAGGCGGGAAAATGCTCGCCCATGAAGTTTGAGCCCGTCAAAACGGACTAATGCACGCGCCGTTGGCTGGACTTTGACCCCTGAATGATTGGTTGGTGAAAGCAGCACCGTGCATGCCATTTTCTCCATCGTCACTTCCGCCTGTTCCTTTTTCTACATGTACTTGTGGTTCAAGCACCGGCAGGATCCTTTGAAATCTTGTCATTGAAATACTCGTTTGCAGATTCGTGCTCGTCGTGTTTTCCTATTTCCTTCCGAATTCTTGTTCCTTTTCCCCGTCAAAATTTATTTCAGATGTCGAATTCCACATGGGTATGCTTGTCATCCATTTGAGCAATATCGAACTCTGAGGGTGCACATTGAGGGCGCGTCCAGTCAGTGGATCCAGTGCGACTCAATACCGCAACCCCCAAACGCCCCATACGGAGGGCTACCCCACAGTAAGCCTGCAGCGGCCGTAGCGATTGAAGGGCCCGGAATTTTGGTCTTGGCCCCCGCTGCTAGAGCCTGGACGATGTTTGTTCATGTTGTCACCCGACACCCGTTCAACAGTCACTGAACGCAGAATTCACTTCTCCCAGCATTGAAAGGCCATGAACTGAGAGGAACGTATGGTTCGGAGCTTACAAGCTCAAGTTTGTAATGGCCTGCCTGGGCACTGTCGCACAGTGGCTGGGGTGCGTCATCCACACCAAACTCGGCCAGGCAAACCAAGACCAAAGTGCACTACAGGTTTGCATGTTTCCATTGGATGCCCGCCCGAGCTATCAATCCAGCTCGCTTGTTGGCCAACGCCCCAGAGAAGGCACTTCCCTCTTGCAGGAGGGGCTGTGCGTACTGACATGTATCTGTACTTGAACTCCAGCTGTGAGAGGCAGCTCACCTGCTCCCACCGTTGGGCACTGCCAGAGGCTCGCCTCTGGAGCTAGAACACCAACATAGTAGCCAGTCTAGTTTCGAACGGTAGACGAGGAAAATACCATGGCTCGCTCTCAGTCCAGCTTTGCAGGCGGAAAAGAGGAATCACTGCGAAAGACCTACGATGAGGGGCACGAGATGGAAGGCGTTGAAGACGAGTCCCGCCTGCGAGGTCGGCGTTCGTCGTCCCAACCACGGCGCGGGTCGGGAGCTGTGCTCCTCGCAACACCAGCGCCGGGCACTTCGAATCCCGCTAGCGCCTCACGATCCCACAGCCTTTCGTCTAACCAGCGTCCCAATGTCCCCAGCGCCCGAAAAGACCCTGAAGACACGACAAGCAGAGAGATCGAGGTGCTCCTCCGCGAGAACCGGGCACTCCGCCTACAGCTAGAACACGAGTCCCAGAGGGCGCGGGCGGCCGAGGTCACAGCCGAAATGTCCAAACAGCAGGCAGCCCCACCAAGTGTAGCAGTTGAAGGCACCACCGGCGAGATGGCCGACCACGTCCGCAGGCTCGAAGCAGAGGTCGCCAAGCTCAGGGCCGAGCTCGAGGAGTCGCGATCCCACATCTTCTCCCTCCAGCCATACCGCCGGGAAATCACGCCTGAGGAGGTCGCCAGCGTATGTCTCATGCTGCCCAACCCTCACTTATTCTTTCCACGTCTCTAAATAACCGTGCTACCGCACCCTCCAGGACTGGGAGCTGCTCTTCGCCGGCGTCAGCGACTGCGTCGAGCGCCTGGCCGGGCCCACGCTGGACTCGGACGCGTTGCATAAGGAGGTCCTGCTGCGCGCGCGCAAGCATCCCACCACGTGGTCAGCCATCCTGAAGCACATGTACCAGCAGCCGGACCTGGCCCAGGCCGCCTGCTACCCGGACACGGACCTGGACGTGCTCATCGCCATCGTAATGCGGTACCTCAACGAGCACGTTTTCCAAACGACCCTGTACGGCACCCGCCCGGCCCACGTCGCCGCTGTCGCCGCCATCGAGAACGCCATGGCCGCCTACGTCGAGCCGCGACGCGATCAATTCGCCATCCGCAGCTGGCGCGCCGAGGCTCTCGGTGCCCTTATCGCCGACCCCAAGCTGTACCCCCCCGAGCGCGCCGGCGCCGAGGCCGCCATGGTCGACGAGCTCGCGGCCGTGTTCCGCGTCTTCCTGCCCCACCGCTCCGAGCCCGGCAGCAGGGACCGGGCCGAGGCGGCGCGCGCCATGCTGCGCGAGGAGTGCGTCCAGCCCGCTATCAAACTGCACGAGAAGCTGCTAGTGTCGACGCACCACTTTTACACCACCCTAGACGGCTACTACGTGCACGGAACCAAAAAGGAGGGAGGCGGCCTCATCACGTCGCCGGACCTGTATCCGTCGCTCGACAAGCTCGACTGCAAGAACATACTGCAGAACAGGAAGACCATCACCCGGGCCAAGATCGCCGGCGGGGCAGACGGCTGCCCAGATCCGCAGCGCGCGCTCAGGAGCGTCCTGGCCCTGACGCCCGCAGTGTACATGCGCCAGGTCGGCCAGCGGGACATGGTCAAGGAGCCGACGCTCGTGTGCAGGCAGCAGATGCTGGTGGCGTGGGGCAGCCAGGAGAAGCGGGAGGCCTTCATCCGCGAGGGAGAAAAGACGCTGCTGGCGCACCTGTTCCCGGCGCCCAATTCCAGTCGGCAGGGGGGCATGCTAGACATCTTCGGCGGTGGCATGAGCTGGGGATTCGGCTTACCGGCGGCCAAGAAGGCTCCGGAGCCGCCGGCGTCTTCACAAGGATCGTGATCTTCTGCCGTCGATCTATCCTGAGAAGAATAAATCTTGGCACAGGTGTAAACATGTAGGTTGGATTTGGCGGGCAAAATGTTTTTTTCTCGAAGTGGTTATCTATGAGTATCGGGGTCTGGTATTTAGACGCGGCAGATATAGCTTTTGCAAATCCTCACACCAAGGGCAGCAGCCTCCGATCACGATGAGGGGTAGTAATGGATTGGCAAGGGCAAGCTGAGGACCTATCCGCAAGTGCAGGCACAAGAGTGTTTGCAGGATGCATGTGAAGGAGGATCGCGTATCGCCTATCACCAAACTCAGCCACCGGGCGGGCTCAGAATAGTGCTTGAATAATGTCTTCTAGAGCCCTTTTGAGGTTTCTAGTGCGTGCGTGCATCGCACAAGTGACTTATTCCAGAAAATTCTAGTATTGGAGGAGCGATCGGCGCCATAAGAATCGGGCGCCAGAACGTCAAGCGCTCAATGGGCTCACGAAGCATGCGCTCCACTGTGACACGAGCGCTGGTGGCCTTCGAACGTGCAGGATTGCAGCGCCTCGTGCAGCCTAGTGTAGGTTGAAGTGGCAAGAAAGCCCCAGCCCTTTATAGGCTCAAGTGGGCTTGACTGCGCCCGAACACACGCAGCGTTGTGCGGCTGCAGCTGCGCCCTCTTGCTCCGTCCCACTGGTTGTTGCCTGGTTGCCTCTCGGATCACTCGCTCGCGTGCTAATGTGCTTGCTGCTGGGCCTGTGTCGGCCATGAGCATTGAGCGCATGTCTGCCCAGGCAAGGCCGCTCACTCACACACTGTAAATCTTCCTTAGAACAACTACCTAGTCGCCATTTACCAAACGGTCTCAAACCGCGGGCAGCCATGCAGCAGCAGTCGGGGCTGAAGCGGCTGCTCGGCCGCAAGCATCTACACGAACAGCAGCAGCCGCGGGGATACCAAAGCCTGACCCGTCACGAGGCAGCAGCCCCATTCCGAGGATACCTGCCCACGCATCCCTCCATCCTAGACCACGGCTTCGATGGAGTCATCCCGCCATTACAGGGAGGGCCAACCAACAGCCCCCCGGCTGGCCCGGCAGCACCCAGCATCGGTCCAAGCCTGGCACCAAATAACCCCTACATCGCCGCCATCGAGGCCAAGGAGCGCTCCATGACGCTCGCCTACCTCCGCACCCTCCCGTCCCAGCCGTCCACTGCCGACCGCCCCGCCGTGCCCGCCGACGACCTCGGCTTCGGCCAGCGCTATCAGCGGCTCGGCCCCGACGTCCTCGTCGTCACCAACCGCCGCGTCCCCGCGGCCCTGCTCAGCGGCGCCCGCGACTGCGCCGTGTGCGCCGAGACCCTCCCCAGCTCCCGCTTCCCGGCGCTCGCCGTGACCCGGCGCTGCGCCCACCCGCCGCGGACCTGCCTGTCCTGCGTCGCCACCTCCATCGCCACGGACCTTTCGGGCCGCCTGTGGAGCAGCATCCGGTGCCCCGAGTGCGCCTCCCCGCTGGAGTACGACGACGTGCAGCAGTACGCCGACCCGGACTCCCGAGACCGCTACCAGGCGCTCTCGTTCCGCACCGCCCTGTCCGAGAGCCCGGACTTCCGCTGGTGCCCGGCGGGCTGCGGGTCCGGGCAGACCAACGAGCGCGGGTCGGGGCAGGCCAGGACGACGTGCCTGCACTGCGGCGCAGACTTCTGCTTCGTCCACGACGGCGTCTGGCACGAGGGGCTGACCTGCGCCGAGTACGACCGCCTGCTCGCCGACCCGGACGCCTTCCGCGCCGACGCCGACACTGCCGCTGCTGTTGCCGCTGCCGACGATGATTTCGTCATGGTGGGCCCGGACGGAGGAGAGCTGCCCCCGGGCTCCGACTCCAACTCCGCAGCGGCAGCAGCAGCAGCCCTGTCGCAGGCCGAGGCGGCCGACCGCGCGCTGGCGCGGAGCCTCGAGGCCGAGGAGCGGCGGCGCGAGCGCGAGCGGGAGCGGCGGCGGGCGCGCGACGACGAGGACGCGCGCGACGGGCGGGAGAGGGCCGAGCGCGACGGGCGCGGGCGGCTGATCGAGGAGATGCGCCGCCGCGCGGCCCAGCGCAGGAAGGAGATGATGCTGACCGAGGCCACGGTCAGCCAGACCACAAAGAGGTGCCCCGGGTGCCGCTGGCCGATCGAGAAGAATGACGGTTGCTCGCACATGACCTGTGAGTTTCGATTCTTCTTTTTCAACACCCACCCTGCTCCTTGCTATAATCACCCCGTGCTGCACTAACCGGCGTCTCTTGGTATCCAGGCACAATGTGCTCCTACGAGTTCTGCTATTCCTGCGGCCTGAAGTGGAAAGACGGATGCCGCAATACCAACTGCCGCGCGATTTAGGTATTCTTGGAACTGCGTGGCCCGCGTATCGTCTCTGTTAACCTTGGCCTATACTTTGGCACTCAGAACTATACCTGGCTGTTGGTCTGTTCTCTTGGGCAGTGTTTTCAGGAGCCGGATGGAAATGTGCCATAACTCCACCCAGTGTCGCCCCTGAATCGCTGCCCTCGTATGAGAAATCCCCAAAGTGATTCGACCTTCTGTTGCTGGTTCTTCATTCTCATGGGAATGGCTTTTTTTTTTTTTTTTTTTTTTTTTTCCCCACAAATCCATCTCTCCCAGGCCATGGCGGGGCTCGGAGGAGTTCAAGTTGACCCGTATGACACATGGGTCCGCTGTGATTCAGTGTAGTCCTAGGGGCCTAAGAAAACAGAGTGATAGTACATGAGGTCGTTTTGCTCGTCAAGTCCCGCCATCCTTTCCCGGCTTGTATTGCCAGCAGGGTGTTGGAGACAGTCAAACTTCTCAGGTGACAGGAGGACATGTAGTAGGAGTGGAAAATAGCGATGTCCGATGGAGCAATACTCCCGCTGCAGTGACTGTTTCCATGCCTCGACGATCCAGAAGATGACAAGCCAAGCCCGCACAAGACAAGAATGGGTATCTCGCCGAAAGATAACAGCAGATTGGGCTGTCACAAATGTGAAGAAAAAAGCTGGCAACAAAAGGGGAGACGAGACGTCGTCACGGTAGCAAGTCGAAGCAGCCTACCTGTTTGCTGCATCGCTAGTCTTGAAGAATTCGAAGCTGCCGTTGAGCGTACTGCCGTTGACAGTGCTGCCGCCGTTAACCGTTCCGTAGCCGTTCACCGTACCGTGGCCGCTCACTGTGCTGTTACTATTCAGAGTGCCGGTTCTGTTGACGGTCCCGTGGCCATTGATAGAATCGTGATCTGCCATGACGACATCGCCATCTGTATAACCATTTGTGCCGCTCGTCGGCGCGTTGCTGGCCGCAGATGTTCTACCGTCTCTGGAAGATCTGAGAAGCCCACGCAGCATGCGGCCGGTGCCGTACAACAAGCTAGACTTCTGCTTTGTTCCGTGGCTTCTATCGGCTGCACGTTTGGCATTCTCCATGACTCTGGGCAGGGCGGTGCTGATGACTGTTCTGAAGAGGTCCGCAACCTTGTCGTTGTTTCTAGCCGAGCACTCGACATACCTATCCGCGCCAATTGCTTGCGCGACTTGCTCTGCCTGTTCCAAGCCAGTGTTGTACCACCAAATGTCAGTCATGTTTGCTCAACATCGAACAGCTGCAAGCCCGTGGTCCGCCCCATCGGCTTATGCTTCACGAACCTGCTGGCGGCTGACAACCTCGCTCTCTTGGAGAAAGGACAACTGCAGGGTTGGCGTGCGGCGGTCCGACTTCAGGCCAGCGAGGATGATGGGGACACCCTCGGCGTTTTGGCGGGCGTCTGCAACCCACTGATAATGCATAAAGATTAGCAGGCGTGTCCTTTGGGTCTGTCCAAGTCGGCCTGGGCACAAAGAAGCTGGCGATAGAATAATGGAGTCGCTTTGAATTCGGAAGGTAGCTGGGACTCACGCGGTTCAGACACGCAGTTAGGGTCGTCGCGTCACCCACTGAAAAGCAAACAACGACAGCGTCCCACCAGCACCGCGTCAGATGGCTGATATCGCTCTCCTCCTGCCCGCCGCCACAGTCGTGCATCTCGACCCGGCACGGCACGCCCGTCTCGGAGGACATCAGGGCTACGTGCAGGTCCTTGTTGGTAGGGTTGTACTCCCTGTCGACATATTGGTTGTGTAGGAAGCGCCTATTCCCGTAGCAAGACCATATTGTGATTAGACCTCCAAGACAGAAGATTATTGGGAAGAACACAGAAACGGGCAGAACATACTTAATCAGACAGGTCTTTCCAACAGTGGCATCACCAACAAATGCGACCTGAAGTCGGTAGTCCCCAGTCACATTGTCCTCCGGAGCCAAGACTTTCGGCGGCGTATCTGCAAAGTGTTGCGGCGGCTCCGCTCGGAATATGCTGCTCAGCCGGGAGGGGGCTCTCGGGGGTTGGTGTCCACCACCGTAGCCGTTCTCGGCAGAGGTTGACGCTCTGCTCAGGGGGCGGAAGCTGAAGCTCCAACGACGGGACTCCATGGAGGCAGGGGCTTTCTGGGAGGGCTGGAACATGGTGGAGAGGCGGCGCGAGAAGGCGAGCGAGGTCGCCGGGCGGTCCTCGAGCTCGGCGGCATCCGTGCGGAAGCCAGCCGAGCTGTGCCTATCTCGGCGGGAAAGGGCTCGTGACATGGTCCTCAGGGGTCCCTGCTTGGACGATTGGTGCTGCTCCTGCTGGTCATTGTGGTAGCGCCGTTTCTTCTGCAGCTTGTGGTGCTGCGACTTTTGCGGGAGGAGCTCCGGCTCGGGAGGAAGTTGCGCTTGGTGAGGCTCATGCTGGCGATGGTCTGTCAGTGCTTCCGTCATCTCCGGCTTGAAGCTCCCGGTCTAGGTATAGGGGCAGCTCGGCAAGTGCTCGTCCAGAGATGCAGATCGCTGGAAATGGCAGAAGAGAGCGGAATGTGGGCTCGAAGGTTTTTGGAAGCTGCGAGTGGGAGTGAAGGGCCGAAGATTGTGCAGTCCTTGGCAGACCAGTTGGGAAGTCAAGTTCAGTGACGCCGACAAGACGCTTTTAGTAAGAGAATGGGGGTCTGTCGGCGGCCGACAGGTGCAAATCAGACGCATCAAATGGGAGTGACGAAGACGTCCCTGGGCAAAGACTGGTGAGGGCAGTCAACCCCACGCAGCATCAGTCACGCATGGCAGGTGGCTGCGCGGGGTTGTGTCGATTCGACTGCTCGAGTTGCGCCTTCCAGGTTCTGCGATTGCGGCCCCGATCTCTCCTTGCGTCCACGGCGGGATGTACTTCCATGTTTCCACCTTGAAGACGCGGTTGCTCTTTCCAGTTGAGGCGGAAAGATCGTGCAAGGGGAACATGGAACACGATCCATCATATCATGGAAGCCAGCCCCGCTGCCCGGCTGGGCGCAAAATAACAATGCGACAAATCACCCTGCCAGACTTCCAGCAACTGGTGCATAGCAAAATAAGGAGGAACTTGTGCTGTGTAGATCAATGTGCATGGGAGCATGGAGGCTGGGAGTCAACTCACCACAATGTAATTCCAATCGCCCTCCCGGACAGGACACCTCCGGAGGGGCGATTCGTACAGAAGCGGGAGCGAGTTCCTCTTATAGTTGTGGGCCAGTGACGGTTGCAGCACGGGGTCCCACCCCAGTTGGCCGTGCATCTCGTATTGCCGGACGGGCGGCGACATCGGATAACCGGGAGCCACGTCTGCAGCTGCAGGAGCAGTGACGACGGTGGATGGGGTGCAGGGCGGGTCGAAGACGCTGGCGAGGCGCGCGACGTGCGGGCTCACACCGCCCCCCTCGTCGCCGCCGCCATCATTGTCGCCCCGCTTGCGCTTGGCGGCGCGCGTGACCCCGGTCGGGTACGACTGGAGCTCGCGCACGAAGCGCTCGCCGGGGCTGACCGGCTCTGGCAGCTCCGACAACCACACGTCGTAGGCGGCGCTGGGCACCGCGTTGCCCCGCGCGTCGGCGGTCCTGTAAAGCGAGGTTGGCATCATGATGTTGGTGGGGCCGCTGGGTGGGTGCTAGCCAGCCGTGGCCTGGATAGACGAAGTACGCGTTGGTGGTTGCGGTGCGGCTCTAGTTGTGGTGGCCGCAGAAACATGCAGCCCAGCAGCGAGGCTACTGCCGCGCACCGCGATTTGGGGACGTCCGTAATCCCGTCGCATCTGCAGGTAATTTCGAACACGTCTGGATTCCTTGGCTGATCGTTGTCGGCATTTGCTGGGGATGCCGTGTCCTGCTGGCCTGATGGTCGCGGGGATCTCGGGCGAGGATGGTTGAAAAAAGGACGAATCCAAACCAAGGCGAAAAGAAGGAGAATCTTGGGTAAGGAATTGCTGTCCACTGCCCGGGGTCCGGGGCGGGTAAAAGGCCTCAGCGGGGGCCAAGACGGGTGTGTTCGCCGACGCGCTGCCTCCCAGATCCGCGTTCGCGTCACTTTGTTCTGAGGCGATGGCTGACTGTTTTCCAACGGCAACGAAGCGGGAGGCAATAGTCCGCAACTCGCTCGCAGCTGCACGCGACAAACGGGGCTCCACACGCGTAAATGTGGAAAACAGACCGGCTTCCGCCAGAAAAAGAAGCAAGTCGGCTCAGCAACGCGCGTGGGCGTAGGTGTGGTGTGGGTGGTGTAAGCGTGACACGCGGCACTGTGCTCAGATATCGCCGAGGAAAAAGACAAGACAAGCACCATGGAAAAGTCAAAAAGCTCACCAGGCGGCCCGGCTGCCTGCCTGGTTACGAAACCTTTCGAGTTTCCTTCCACCGGTCTCCGTAGTGTGGGAATCATCCACAAACCTGTGGTGATAAACACAAGCCACACTGACACAATCATCTTGCGCGCGACATGGGCGGGACTCGAACCGGGGGCCTCAAGCGAGGTCGTCCGAGAACATGGCGTAGCAGGTATTGCCTGCCACGCCATCCCGGCTCGAGTTGGTGAAAGCAGGACCGCGGGCAAGACCTATAAGGGCCAGGGCTCGCCGGGTTCCTGTCCCGCCAACAAAAAGATCAGGCCGTTGGCCTGCCACCCATGGCTGCTGAGCGAGGGGCGATGGTTCACCAGCGACTCCGTGCCCGCATCCCTCCTCTCGCCACCATCACGTACGTCCTCCGCCCGCGCCCCGGGTGTCCTTCCATTTTCCCAACTGCCACATGGGCGAACCTCTGCCACAGCGTCACCCGCCCGTCCTGGCACTTGCTGGGTAACTGGTATCTCGCTAGCCAGGACCGCAGATATTGCCCCATTTACACTGAATCAGGCATATCCAGTGGTGCACACTTGGCACATATCTTCAATATTTATGTCCAAGACAAAAGCATATCGTGAACTCCTCGGCCACGATTCTGCAACATGCCTGGTGGGCCTGGCATCCTGTCTCCTGTGCACCTCTTCTGCAGATACTCCAGGTCTATAAGCGACAAGCCTCTTCCCATCTCCCAGCTCGCCGCCCCATACAAATCCACTGGGATGATACGCAGACGTCCTGTCCGCGACGGAAGGAGAGATACAGATACAACAATGCGAGCCCTGCGGGGCCGGCGCACTCCGCATTGATGCCCTCGCGTCCGGTGAAAAACAACGGGATGCCATCATCTTCACTTGAAAGGAGACGAAAATGAAAAGAGAAAACATGAAAGATAAAATGAGAAGCTCGTCTGGATTCCATGCTTATGGCCTTGCCAATTGAACGCCTGAAGACGAATCAACTTCGCGATTTCAGGTAGTTCCTCCAGCCAAATGTTTTCAAGGGTAGCATCTCTCCGGAACTTTCGTGGTTGGTAGGCTTGAGGGATGAGGCTCTGTTGCGTTCCGCGCAGGCGACGTTGACCGGACCACGTGCGAGGAGTGGTTTTTGACTCTGGTGCGCGCGTTGCGGGATTGCCAGGCAGTCGATTGAGCCAGGATATCCGGCAGATGTCCGTGGACGCGAGAGAGGTGGCCAGCTAGAGCAGAAGAATTGCAACCGTATTCCTGTTCGTGATGGGCTTGGTGATATTTGCGTGGCGATTTCATGACGTTGGAAAGGGGTGGTTGGGTGTGGAAAGGAAGCGCATGCGCCTCGGTTTCCGCAAACAGCCTCGAGCGTCAAAACAGTGGGTTTGCACTGTACGCCGACAACCCAAGCTCGCACGAGAATCCGCGACCAATTTCCTCTGGTGGAGTTCACCCTGCCCTGGTGTCTGTCTCCCTTGCTTGGAGTGCTCTACGTCGATAAACATTTGGTTGCATTTGTTTACCCTCTGCTTAATTTGCGCCAAGCGATATCTCTGTCGGCAGGTCTGATCCCAATTGACATGAGAAATTGAAACATCACCTTGGGCGGTAGAAGATGGCGTGGCGGAGGCCTTGCTTGGGTCGAGCGGCAGGCCTGGCACAGGTCACCGATACCGCCCTGCATGGCAACGATGGGGAGCCGCCGCGCCGGCAGCAGCACCACAAATACAAACGCTCGCGGCCCGCAAAGGAGCATCAAAGCATCCTACTATCGGGGTGGAACATCCCGGGCTATAATTTTCAGCCAGAAGAACCTCCCCCCGGACAGGGCCGCCTGGGCGCCCATCTTCCTCAGCGCCATCGGCAGCCCGGACCCGGACCACGGCAGGCAGCTCGACGGCATGGGTGGCGGCATCTCGAGCCTGTCCAAGGCCTGTGTCGTCGGCCCCGCGACAGTAGAAGGCGCGGATGTCGACTTCACCTTTGCAGCGCTGGGGGTGCGCGACGACCTCGTGGACTACTCCAGCAACTGCGGCAACATGTCGGCCGCCATCGGCCCTTTCGCCATCGACTCGGGGCTGGTCTCGGTCCCGCCGCACACGGTTCTAACCCTCGTGCTGCGCGACGCTAGCGTCCCCAGCAGCAGCCAGGGCGAGGAGGGCCCCGGGGCGGTCGCCGTCGTCGGCGCCGCGCCCGACGACGTCACCTTCACGGTGCGCATCCACAACACCAACACGGGCAAGATCATCGCCGCCACCTTCCCGCTCGCCTCGTCGCCCGATGCGCCGGGCGGCGTCGAGGCCGCCGCGTCGGGGTCTTGTGCCATCGACGGCGTCGCCAGCACCGGCGCCCCCATTCGCCTCGACTTCCTGCGGCCCGCGGGCTCGCGCACGGGCAAGCTGCTGCCCACGGGACGGGCCGCGGACGAAATCGAGGTCCCCGCAGATGGCAGTGGTGCCGGTACTGTTGTTCGGGCGACGCTCATCGATGCGGGGAACCCCTGCTGCTTCGTCGCGGCAGCCGACCTCGGCGTCGCGGACGGGACCATGAGCGCGGCAGCCATCGACGCCGACGAGCCCTTGAAACGGCGACTCGAGGCCGTGAGGCGGCGGGCCGCGGTCATGATGGGGCTGGCGGACAGGGTCGAGGACGCGCCCGGCAGCGTGCCCAAGATCGGGTTTGTGTCGCGGCAGGCACCGTCGGCGGGGGCGTCCAGTGATGCCGTCACCGTGCGGGCCATGTCGGTGGGGCAGCCTCACAAGGCGGTGCCCCTCACCGTGGCCATCGCCCTCGCCGCCGCCGCGAGACTGCCTGGGAGTGTGGTTGAGGACTGCGTCGTGCGACCTGAGGCATCTGGTAGGGATGGCAGCAGCGATGACGCAGGCCTTGTTGTCCATCACGCGAGCGGCACGTTGACCGTCGGCGCAAAGTTCAGCGAGGAGGGGGACCTCGAGCATGCTACGGTGTATAGGACCGCTAGACGGCTGATGGAGGGCAAGATATTCTGGAAATGAATACTTTTGACATGCTGCATGATGCTCTTTGATCTCTTGTGCGAAGCAGGCATGTAAGATACCGAGATATGGATATAATTGACGAAGTATCTTGCATTCATTTTATCGTGATACCAAATGGTACATACCACCTGCATCGCTGCACCCGGCTCTGCCAGCGACCTTTGCTAGATAATCCTTGAACATCAGACTGTATCTGTCTCATGCTTATACTTTTTTTTCTTTTGTATGTTTTATTTTCGCAAAGCCCGTCTGTGATCGACTCAGGCGTGTGCCCCTTGTGAGCGCAGACTTTCCAACACGTAAAAGTCCAACTACCCCCCGGTTTAAGGGGCCCCGCACACGTCATTGCGCCATTCCGAACACGCTAGCGTGCTCGCCCACCTCTGAACCACACAAACCCCGATTCCGGCGGCTGCAAACCACGGCTATCAAACGACGAGGCGGAAATACAGAGCCCCTTCTTGTCGAGTTGCCTCACATAAATACCGCGTCTGACTCTTGCTGCTGCTTATCTGGCCCAAAAGAGGGACGTGTCCCCGGAATTGGCCCATGCCGTCAGCCTTGCGTCCCTCAGTTCTGCAGCAGTGCTTCCGGGGAAGAAGAGTCAGCGCCGCCTGCATCGCAAGCTCCTCCTCACGCCCGCTCGCCGCCACCAGTTGCGCGCCATTGTCAGCAGCAGCAGCTACACCAAAGACAACAACCTCCCCCTTCCCCCACATCACCTCCAGGATGTCGTCGTCCTCAGCTGCCGGCAGCGGCAAGCTGAAACCGGCGGCGCGGGTGGCGGGCCGGCGCCAGGACGTGTGGAGCATCATCAACGAGGCGGCCGTCGCGTCGCCGATGCAGCCCATCGTCAACATGGGCCAGGGCTTCTTCGGCTACAACCCGCCCAAGTTCATCCTGGACGCGGCCAAGGCGGCGCTCGACCGCGTCGAGTGCAACCAGTACAGCCCCACCAAGGGCCGCCCGCGCCTCAAGAAGGCCATCGCCGACGCCTACTCGCCGTACTGGGGCAGGCGGCTGGACCCGGAGACCGAGGTCACCATCACGACGGGGGCGAATGAAGGTTTGTGCTGCTGTTGTGACCGTGGCCGTGGGGGATAATGAGAGACTCACATGCTTGTTCGCTTGCAGGCATGCTGAGCGCCTTCATGGCCTTCATCGAGCCGGGAGACGAGGTCATTGTTTTTGAGCCGTTCTTCGACCAGTAAGCTTCCTTTTCTTGTGAGATATAGAGAAGTGACGTCCAGCAGTGTGGAGAGTGGAGCTGAACAAGTACTTGTCTGCAGGTACATAAGCAACATCGAGATGCCAGGAGGCAAGATCATCTACGTGCCCATGCACCCGCCCGCCGCCGGAGCCACCCAGACGCTCTCGGCCGGCGAGTGGACCATCAACTTTGACGAGCTGGAGCGGGCCATCACCCCCAGGACCAAGATGATTGTAATCAACACACCTCGTAAGCGGAGCCCTGCAGAGCTCACCCCTGACAGCATTAGCTTGTGACGCTTACCTACCTCAAACGCTTCGCAGACAACCCCGTCGGCAAGGTCTTCACGAAAGCAGAGCTTGAGAGGATCGCGGCCCTCTGCGTCAAGAACGAGATCATCATTCTCTCGGATGAGGTCTACGACCGCCTGTTTTACACACCCTTCACCCGCATCGCCACCCTGTCGCCCGAGGTCGAGCGCATAACCATCACGGTCGGCTCTGCGGGCAAGAACTTTTATGCTACTGGTTGGCGTGTCGGTAGGTACTTTCCATACCACACCCACATGTGTTTTACTCTGTAGCTGTCTGCTGATTCACTCTGGCTAGGCTGGCTGATGGGGCCGGCTGAGCTGATACAACACGTCTCGGCCGCACACACCCGGATCTGCTACTCCTCCGTGTCGCCGCTCCAGGAGGCATGCGCTATTGGTAAGTTCGGAAAGAAACCAATACGCGTCCGAAAGATCTGGCTACAGAATAGGGGGCAGGGGGCTGACCAAAATTCGTCCAACAGGCTTCGAGAAGGCCGAGGCCGAGGGCTTCTGGGACGAGTGCATCAAGGACATGAAGGGCCGGATGGACCGCTTCAATGAGGTCTGGCGGGAGCTGGGCGTGCCCTACTCGGAGCCCGAGGGCGGCTACTTCGTCATGGTGAACCTCCACAAGGTCAAGCTGCCCGAGGACTACCCGTTCCCGCCCCACGTGGCGAGCCGCCCCCGCGACTTCAAGCTGGCCTGGTTCCTGATCCAGGAGCTCGGCGTCGCCGCCATCCCGCCCACCGAGTTCTACACGGACGAGAACGCGTTCATCGTCGAGGACTACCTCCGCTTCGCCGTCTGCAAGCCCGACGACGTGCTGGAGCTGGCCAAGGAGCGGCTCCGGGGCCTCAAGAAGTTCATCCATAACTAGAGAGACGCTTGAGGGTTGCTTGAGTTCTTCGCAGGGCAGCACGTATTATCGCAGACGGCCATTTACCGATAGACATGTGGAACCGAAAAGCAAGGGAACGGTGTCCCAGGATTTCCCTTCCGCTGGTCTATATCAAATCGCTTTCTAGCTAGCCAGGCGTTGAAGACAGATGATCCATTGTTACTTGGCATAATGGATGCTCTTGACGTGGCAATACGCGTAAAGCCCCAGCTTGCCCATCTCTCCGCCGAATCCGCTGTCCTTCCACCCGCCCATCCAGGCTGCCGGATTGGGCCTCTCTGGCATCTGAAGCAGGGAGGTAGCGTTAGCGACGTTCGCGAAATGTGCATGTGGTATTTCTCAGGGCCGACTCACATTGATCCAGACCGAACCAGACTCCAGACGCTTGGCAATGCGCTCGGCTCGCTCTAGGTCCTTGGAGTAAACCGTGGCGCCAAGACCCGAGTTTATCAGGTTGGCTCGCTTGATCACCTCGTCCTCGGAGGACCATTTCATGATGGGCACGACGGGCCCTGTTGGGAAAGCAGAAGTTCAGTCAGCAAGCCAAGCCCCGCAAGCGCGGCACAAGAATGCACAGGTAGCACCCTAGAAGGAAACCTCGTACCGAACTGCTCCTCCTGGACGAGACGCGAATCCTCGGGCGGCTGGGCAACCACGGTGGGCTGGATCCAGTAGCCCGGGCCGTCGTGCGGTGCGCCTCCCGTCAGGACCTCCCCGCCCGCCTTCTTCACATCCTGGAGGAGGCCCTTGACCTTGTCGAACTGCATCTTGTTGGACACGGGGCCGAAGATGGTGGGCACCGAGACGCCGTCGGCCGCGAGCGCGGGCGCGTAGGTGCGCTTCGTCTCGGCTACGAAGGCCTCCACGAACGCGTCGTAGACGTCCTCGTGGACGTAGACCCGCTTCGTGGCGACGCAGACCTGGCCGGCGTTGAAGTACGAGCCCGCCGCGACCTGGGCGGCGGTGGCGGCGACGTCGGCGAGGTCCGGGGTAACGATGGCGGCGTCGTTGCCGCCGAGCTCGAGCGTGACCTTTTTCAGGGTGCGCGCGCACGCGGCGGCGACGAGCTTCCCCGTCGGGATGGAGCCCGTGAAGCTGATCTTGTCGACGCCGCCGTGCTCCGTCATGAGCCGGCCCAGATCGCCGTCGCCGCTGAGCGCTTGCACGACCCCGGGCGGGAGCAGAGGCTGCACCAGCTCGGCGAACTTGAGGGCGCTGTAGGGCGTGAAGGGGGATGCCTTGATGATGATGCAGTTGCCCATCACCAGGGACGCCACGACCTTGATGCTGCTCAGGATCAACTGTCAAGACTTGGGGTGTCAGCATACATACATGAGAATTGGCAGCACAAAAGATGGAAGAGGAAACCAGGGAGGGAGGGAGAAAGGGGCAACGGACGGGGAAGTTCCACGGGCAAATAGCGCCGACGACACCAAGAGGTGGGTAGGTCGCTATGATCTTGACGGTCTCGTCTTCATATTGCACCTCGTCCTCTAGGGCGGTTTGGGAGTAGTAGAGGCATTGATCGGCTGTGTTCTTGATCTCGATCGAGGCCATGAGTTGCTGAGAGCAGCATGCGAGGTCAGATAATCGTCACCTCAACACACCTGGCATCCACATCACATAGGCGTATGGTCATGTGCCATGCCACCCCTGAGAGGGTTAGCGGCTATTTACCGATTTCCCCGTCTCCTGCATCACAATCTCGATGAGCTCGGGCGCATTCTCGTTCAAGACGTCGGCCATCCTGGCGAGGGCCTTCTTCCTCTCCGCGACCGGGGTCTTGGCCCAGCCGGGGAAGGCATTGCGGGCTGCGGTGACGGCATCGTCCAGGTCCGCCGGCGAGGCAACAGGGACATCCCACAGAGGCTTCTCGGTGCGCGGGTCTACGCCCCGGTCGACCTGGGCCCCGGAGCGGCGCTCACCGTTTATGATGTTGAAGAATACGGGGCTTTGCGCGACGCTGCCCATGTTGGAAGCTGTTGTCGAACGTTTTGAGGAGTTATTGCTGGGATGGCTGGCCACTTGGTGCTGGATGCTGACGGTGAACGGGACTTGTCCGATAGCTGATAGTGATGTTGTATACTTGCGTTTGTATTTTGGGTTCAAATAGTTCCCATTGGGAAGACGCGCAGTGTCTACAGATGAGGGGCAGCCAACGGCTCAAAACGACGATACTTGGGCATCCCGGCCCATCCAAGTGCTCCACAGCCAAGGCCAAGAGGGGTCGCAGAGGCAAAACCCCCGCATTATACAACAGGGTGTTCGACGGCAATGATGCCAGTATGGTTCCAATCCAGGGCAGCGCAAACAGGCCTCGACAGGGGCGCGCTTGCCGGATCATTTCTCCGACTCAGAAGAGCGGCTCGGCTGCGCTTGGACGAGACGTTCCATCGGCTCCTTGCTGCCGCTTGGCTAGCCGGTGCGGAGAAGAGGAGAAGACAACCTTTTAGTGCCTGGCGCCACGGAGGCTACCCAAGCCCGGGAGATGGACGAGGGCGAAGCCTTCCATTACAGGTTCAGTAGTTTCCCACAACTCGGGACGGGAGACCTGGCGCATCTGCAGGTGGTCCTAATGGGTCCCGCGAGAACAGCCAGATACGGTTAGGCGGGCGCACGTGGCCTGGGACACGGCCTGAGACGGGGTGTCCCTTGCGCCGGAAGTCACTGAAAACGTGCTTGACTATGTGCCGATGGTGGGTGCCGTGCGGCTTGCGAACAAGCAAGGCATCAAGCGATGAAACGCATTATGAACACTGAAATGACAGGCACGTGACTCCATGAAACTAGCAATGTTGCACGTGATATGGTGTTGCCAGAAGCACGGAGAACATCCTGAAAGGTCCGCCGGAAGTGCCGTTCGGTGTTCCCTCCTTCGTAAACAACTTGATACCTAGGTAGGTATCTCAGCCTTGACAGTGCTGAACTTTTCTGCTTCCTAATGATCTCTGGACGCCAGAATTCGCATACGTGCAATTTGTAGCAGACCAAATGTGCAGCTTTTCCCGCCGAATAGAACGCCGTGGCCAAACCTCCATGTTCCTAGGTTGCACCTATGCAGGTGAAGTGGCGCTTACGCTCTGCAGGCTTGTGTTCGCAAGTCCATAGAAGTTCATCATACCCAAACACACCCAGACAGCCCAGACAGCCCTTCCTCGGGGCTCCACCCAACAGCTGAGCTCTTTGACACCTTCCCACACCACACATGGGCGAGCTTGCTGCGCACGCTTTCCGCCATCATGGTCTGGTGCGACTTCCTGAACTTTGACGAGGATGAGTACGCAAATCGCATCTCCGGATTTACCAATGAACAGCTCTCGGCGCTTTCAGCCCACGGCAGACGCCAGGTTTACCTCATACGTCGGGAGCAGAAACTGCTCGAGGCCGAACTCACGAAGCGAGGGGTAGTACCCTTGCGCGAACACCGGGACCGCGGCTCGAATGTCCCCGTGACCTCGAGCCCGGTGAAGGCCAAGACTGGCTCTGGCGTACAAAGCACATTGTTGGCGACAAGCAGCACAATCATCGCCAGAGTGAGCGCCCTGGCCAATGCCCCCAAGCTGCAGACGAGGGTCGGGAACCTTGGCCTTGCGTTCTACGGCGTCGATGACATATCAAGCGACGAGCTCAACCGGACTCTCCATTTTGGCCAGAACGTCGAACACGCTGCAGTCCCCGACCCCTATGAGGCGTATCGCACGTTGTCAGAGGTCATCAAGTCCAACAGGATGACGGACCTCAAACACCTCGCCGAGGCCTGGAAGACCGCCACAGCAGCAAGTAGGATGACTTGGCGGGCCTCTGATGCTCTCCTAGGCTGCCTGAAGGCAATCAATGCAGGAAAATGCGTCGGCGTGATGGGAGTGTCAATAGGGTGCGACCACTGCGCAGAGAAAATCGAGAAAGGCGACTACTGGCGTAGGCAACCCCTCCCCTTGAACTGAATTGTGTAGCAGAGCAGGACTGATATAGTCGCATTTTAGACTGCTGCGAGTGCAGCGGCTACCACGTCTGCACCAATTGCTACAGTGTCGGGCGGCGCTGCCTGGAAGCGACCCATGCGATGAGAAACCTTCAGGTGGCCAAGACAGCCCAGATGTTCCCCGACGAGTCGACATACTCGGCCTATAGCAACTGGACAGTCACCGAGGCGACGCCGGTAATGTCACGGGAGTCATTAGACGGAGGCTATTGGCTGTTTGGTTGCAATGCATGCAAAACCTTGGTTTTTCAGGGGTTGAACTACCGTAAGTCACCTACTGTAGTAAGTCACCGGGCATTGCTGAGACCTATTTTACTGCTACCTTCCTGACATTATCACCCACCCTAGATTGCCCAGATTGCCTACCTGGCTTTGATCTGTGCGAGCGTTGCTTCACCAGTGGAGTGAAGTGCAAAGGCGCCGGGCACAAGCTGGTGGTCGCTCCGGCTGCTCTGGACTGCTCCAGGAACCCACGGGTGGTGGGTGACTGTTACTGGCGAACAAAGGGAGCAAAGAAGCTGCGGGACCTGTCATCAGGGTGGATAAGGGCGATAGCCTGCGATGCATGCGATGGTAAGATAGCCCAAGGTTATTTTTACCGTGAGTCGACCGCCCTGCTCCGTCTCTTCTTGTCGCACACCAATATCCGCCATAACTTTCGTCATCTTAACACTGGACGGAGAGCTAGACTGCTGCAACTGCGACGACGACCTCGATCTTTGCCACTCATGCTACACCAGCGGATCTCGCTGCAAGAAGCCGACATCCCACACACTGCAGCTCTGCCTAGCAGACGCCATGGACCACGACTGCCTTTCCAAAGATTGGCCACTGTCGTGCCAGAGGCGTAGCAAAGGATGGCTGCCACGTGATATGAAGGAACGGAACCACTGCAGCCTTTGCGGGAATCTCCTCGTCGACGATGTTTGTTTCTGGCGTGAGCTTGTCCCCCCTCCTGATTCTCGCATTGGCTGCCGTCTTGACGCTAAATCATGATATTGCGCTTTCTAGACTGTTGTCTTTGCTACGTCAATGGCAAGTACGACAATTTTGACGTTTGCCGATCGTGTTACAGAGAAGGAGCAGGCTGTGATAACCGCCTCCATCTCTTGACCTGCCACTCCCTGGACTGATGCTGTGGGTGAAGATGCTTCCCGTCATTGTCCTCGAGGCGGCTCTTTTTTTTTTCTTAGTTAAATCACATCTATAAGCATACATCCTTCCTTTCAGCGTTCTAGGTTTCGAACGAGAAATTAGGCCTGGTTGATCATTCCTTCTTGTTTAGCCCTTGAAAACCATTCTGATGCATTTGGTATTTCGGGGTTTCACTGTCTTTGGGATGTCGCCAATTTTTATCTTCCTCGTTCTGCCTGCTTTTTTTCTTGTAGGCGTTGAGAAAATTGATCATCAAGATACTAAAGTAATGCTACGTCCTTCAAACCGATGAAAAAAGGCCCAAGGCGCAGAAATGCCACCCTCAAAAGGGGACGTGATGAATTGGCGGAGAAGGATTACGCCAGCGAACGGTTGAGCGATCCCGGCCCAATTCCGTTTCTCGCCTTGAGCCGTCGTTACCCATTTGCTTGTGCCGAGATTAGCCCCACTATGTCGTAACGCGGCTGGTTTGATGCGTGGAATGGGCTCCCTTGACAGAGGTATGCAGACCGACGAATGCCGGTTCGGCTGCTGGAGGAATATCTAGGTGATGGGCTTGGCCGGATTTCTTTCTATCTCGAGCTTCTTCTTACCTACCTAGACATTGTCTGACATACCGTCCTCAACACTTACTGATTCCAACGTCAGCGCCAAGCGCCATTTCCACACCGTATCTGGACAGAATCACCACCGCGTCCATTTCCACGAGCCAACGCTTCGGAACACACTCCCGGCAAGGAACCAGCGGAACAATCCGTCAAAATGGCATCCGCAACGCTAAGCATGCGCGACATGAACGTTTTGGAGAAGATCAAGGACCCTGAGTTTGACCCCTCCGCGATCATGAGGATAGAAGAGTCTCTACCGGCCGATCCTCACGTCAAGGACGAGGCGGTGTACAAATCGTTGGCAGCGAGGGAACGGGAGATCGTCCTCAGCATGCAGGAGGCGGAGACCCAGCTCGAGAAGAACAGCTCCGAGCCAACAGCTATCGAGGCTTACAAGGAGTCCATAGCTCGCCTGGGTCAGCTCATCGAAGAGTATCCGGACTATGCGAGCGCCAGGAACAATAGGGCGCAGGCCCTAAGGCGCTTGTACGGCGACTCTATGCTGGTCTCACAGCCACCCGAGACGTCACCTCGGCCCCTCGTCGGAGATGCTGTTGACGACGAGCGGGTTCGCGAGTCCAAGGTAGCCCTAGAGGACCTTGACAAAGCCGTCCTGCTGCTCTCCCCACGGAGCCCCTGGACCCCGATCTCGGCCACGGCCGCAAGAACGCTGTCGCTTGCCCACACGCAGCGGGCGGCCATATACCACGCTACATCCAAGCTCTTGGCCAAAGGCCACGCACAAACAGCCCACGGACGGAAGGAGTCTGGTTGGAAAACGCTCGAGTTTGAGGGTGCAGCCTCACGCGACTTTGCCGTCGGGGGGCGGTATGGGAACGAAATCGCCAAGGGGCTTGCAGTGAGCACCAACCCTACCGCCAAGCTCTGCGGGCAGATGGTGCAGGAGATGATGAGGAAGGAGTATGGCGAGGACTATGCGCAGTGATGCGCGCGGCTACGGACTTGCGGCAGACAACGTGAGGATTCGTCGTCCGAAGGTACGGAGCTTGGGTGGGTGATGGTTTGGATATGTGGAGGAGTCGGATGGAGGGGACGGGAGCAATGGGCGCATGTGCTTTGTCGCGAGACGGCATAATCGCAAGGCCGCGAGGTCTAGTGCGCATAAGCGGGTTCTTCTCACTTGGCGCTCCCGAACACATTTCCAACACGTCTATTAAGAAAAGAAGAGTTAGGACAAGTGCGGCAAGCTCTTAATTTTACGGAACCCCAAACGACAAAAAACCCACCTTCGCAAAGCCTCCATCGTGTCTGCAGAAGTCTTGCCCTTCTCCTTCTCCTCGCGGCTGATTCGCGTAGCTGCGGCGGAGACCCCGATGAAGACGGCAAAAATGGGGTCTGCCACCCTCGAGATGATGTAGGTCGGAAGATGCATCGCGCGAATAGCAAGCAGCTCTGTTATGATAGGGCGGCACTGGGTTGGTGGGATGGGCTGCTCGAAGATGGAGAGCAAGGATTTGCTTCTGAAGATGCACAGACACACAGAGACGGACACACAGGTGGCTCGAGCTTAGGTGGGTTGCTGAATTGACGTGGGGCCGACTCCGGTGTAATCACGTGCACTTCCAAGTGGAGTGGCACCACCATAGTGCACGAGCCACACCCACCGCGGCCGCCCCTCGCTAGCCCCGACGCACAATTTGGAAATTTCGACTGACCTTTGACCAGCAAAAGAGAAAAGAGGACGACAGCCACCTCTCCCGCCCAGCAACAACCAGCAACCACCCTCTCATCCGCCGTAACGAGAGCCCAAGATGAAGTTCCTTAAGATCGGCCGTGTTGCCATCATCACCCGCGGCAGATATGCCGGCAAGAAGGTAAGAAAGGATGCGTGCAATATTTTTTGTCCTGCCGCCCTTCGGCGCGGTGAAAATTCGCCTTGGTTTCCCGGACGTCGACGGCCACGATCCCCTCCCCGAAGCCCACGATCACTGCGAAGCGGACCCGACGAGCGACTGCACCACTGGAGACGCAATGCCTCGCCATGACCTCGACTCTGTAGCCATGAGAATCAACAATCCGGAGAAGGGGAACCAGTGGCCGCCGCGACGCGACAGTGGAGGCGCTGGGAGGAGGGATCGACGGGGCTACATGGGGAAAATGTCGAGGACAGGACAAGGGCATGGTGGCTAACATTCGGCGCTTCTCCCTCACCCTCCAGGTTGTCATCATCCAGCCCGTCGACTCGGGCAACAAGCTGCACCCCTACGGCCACGCCATCGTTGCTGGCATCGAGCGCTACCCGTCCAAGATCACCCGCCGCATGTCCAAGACCCGGCAAGAGAAGCGCAGCAAGATAAAGCCCTTCGTCAAGGTTGTCAACTACAACCACCTGATGCCCACCCGCTACACCCTCGAGCTCGAGGGCCTCAAGGGCGCCGTCACCAACGACACCTTCAAGGAGGTCAGCCAACGGGAGGACGCGAAGAAGAACGTGAAGAAGGTGCTCGAGGAGCGTTACACGAGCGGAAAGAACCGCTGGTTCTTCACTCCTCTCAGTACGTGCCACTCTGTTTTGCCCTGGTCCCTCGCCCACTCTCCCTCCCCGCCGAGCAGAGGGAAATCACAATTCACTCTCCGGCATGCCACCTCTCATCAGCAAAGTGATGCTAACCCGACGTGCCTACAGGGTTCTAAATCATTTCTTCTTCAATCGGTTGGGCGGGGCGAATGGTTTGGGGCTGTATACAGCATTCTCGGCATTAAAAACTTGAGGCTCATGAGCTAAATCCACCGCGGTTCTTTCTGGTCAATGTGGCGTTCGATTATTCGGCCTTTTTTTCGGGTGCAGACAAGGCGATGGAGCACCGAACGAACGGTGACGGCGTGTATCTACGATATCGGATCGTGGATGGCATACCCTGAATGCAAGCAGCAAAGACGTTGCTTCTGATGACACAAAACAAGAGCAAGATGCACGTGAGCGGCGCCATGAGTTGGATGGATGTCTTGTTTTGTGACTGCTGGAGTATAAGCCAGCGGGGATTGCACGAGCTACTATTGCATCTCGCGGATGCGATGACAATGTCATCGTCAGCGAGCCTGCGTCTCCGCAGGTAGCCATGTCTGCTACCCCAGGTGCGATTTTGGTACTCATGGCAAACACAAGGACGTCTCGATACAATACAGTATGTGCAAGAAATACTGAGTAAGCCCCTGTCCTGAAAATTTGGTATTTGGTCTGTTCAATGTCGCCGAGCTTCCCTTCCCAACGCCGTCTATGATGGGTAGAACCTAATGTCGGTATCCCACGCTATGCAAACTTTTTTGGCAGCTCGCTAGCCTCCTCGGACTGACTGAAAACATGCGCCAACAAAGAAAAGATTAATCCATGCCCTTTCTACCTATAGGGAACCTCTCCCGATCCCAACTTTCAAGCCAAGACGGGCCGGCCGTTTCGTCGTTTAGTAAAACAACATCGCCCTGCAGCATCCTCACATCGTAAAAAAAAAAAAAATTTGGGCAGATAAGTAATATACATAGAAGAAAGACAGATGGCGACAATGACGCGCGCCATTCGTCGTGCGGCCTACATCAGTCGGGCCTCAACCCAGGCGCGACAAGGCCGTTCCGTTCAGCTAGAGCCCACGACCTTGTTGGCGGCGTTGGTGAGGGCGCGGGCGGCGCCGCTCTCGGTGGCGTAGGGGCCCATCCCCCACAGGACGACGACCAGCAGGGCAAAGACGGAGGCCATGACGACCATCTGGCGCTTGACGGGCTTCTGGGCGCCGAACTCGGCCCAGCTGCGGCCGGCCTCGGCGGCGTAGCCCTTGATGGCCTCGGTGCCGAGCTTGTAGTTGACCATCCCCGCCAGCGCGATGCTGTAGCCGAAGAACTGGAGCGCCGACACCTCGGTCTGCCAGATGACCATGGAGGCCGCGACCAGCAGGACGTCCTTGAGGACGCCGCAGATGGTGAGGACTAGGGATGACGTCTTGCCGATCTGTGGGTAAGAGGTGGTGTGTGGTCAGGAAAATCTGTATCTGTGGCAACACCTTTTACCCGCCGGATACCTGCTTTACTTACCAACATGACGACCGAGACGTTGAGGAGGAAGGCGCAGGAGCCGTTGAGGAAAAAGTTGAAGAGGCCGACGTTGTAGACCTCAGCCATCGATGCCCGGGGCACCTCCCAGAGCAGGGCAACGGCAAAGTTCATGACGGCGCAGACGGGGGCGAAGTAGTAGAGCGACACGAGCGGGTCCATCTTGAACTCGGCGGAGCTGAGCAGGCGCTGGACCATGGTGAGGCGGAGGGCCTCGAAGACGACGCCCAGGAGCTGGAAGACGAAGCCGACCATGACGAACTTGATCTCGCCGACGGACGCGATGATGACGCCGACGACGATGACGGAGACGTTGAGGAAGACTTTCAGGTTCGGCTTGGCGACGCCCAGGGCCCAGCTGGAGAGCAGCACGGCGACGGGGGTGGTGGCCTTGAGCATCTGGATGAAGGCGACGCTCAGGTACAGGTACGTCAGGTTGCCGAAGATGAGGCTCAGGCTGAAGAGCACGCCGATGGGCACGATGGCGCGCAGGTAGACGTGGCCCGTCATCTTGACCGTCTTGCGGCCGTCGAGCCACGAGGTGTGCCGCGCCAGCAGCTGGGTCATGACGGTCGCGAAGGTCAGATGATATGTGGTCAATATCACCGGGTATTCTTTGGGATGCCTGTCAGCATGCTTTGGTTGCGTTCAAGGGCAAAGGGGGTGGCATGGCCTGGCCCGGCCAGCCCGGATCGGAGGGGCGACCCGGGCCGGAACTAGAGGCCGGCGAGCATCCCGATATTCTAGCGGGAGGAGCTTACTGAATCCCTTGGTGTCGAGAATCCATTTGTTGAACAGGATCACGGAAGAACTTATGCTGATCCATGCACTGCAGCCCAAGAGGTTAGAACAACTGCTGCCAAGCTCCGTCGTCACGAGGCATCGGGGTTCCTTACATCACATAGACGGCGGCCGGCACCGCGGGTTTTTGCGGAGCAGGGGGCGTGTTGGCGACGGGGAGGACGGGGCCGGAGCGGCTCTCGTCTCCCGAGACACGCGTCTTGTCTTCGGTGCTCATCGTCACTCACGCGCTGGTGGTGGTGGTGGTGTGTGTGTGTGTGTGTCGGTCGGGCGTGTGGCCAACGGAGGATGGATGGATGGTTGCTCCTATCCAAAAAGAGCACGCACCGTTCGATCGCAGGCGCTCGCTCCCAATTAAGGGCTACAGAGATGGTAGACAAACCCAGGAAGAAGAAAAAAAGAGAGGGGCCCAAAAAAAATAACGAGTGTAGCAGTAAGACCGAATGAATCGGATTCAACCGTGCGGGCGTGGCTTGCTGAAAGAAGCTTCTTGTGGATTTTTTTTTCTTTGCTTCTGGCGGCAACCCTCGCAAAGTTTCGGACGCCAAGACCACGGCCGATAGGCGATCTGTAGCGGGCGAATAACCTGGGCGGGCCGGGTTGGTGGCACGCTTGAACCCTGCGGCTAAAAACTGGCACCGGGACGACGAGGCAGGAGCTGTAGGAGAAGCTCGTGCGGGCAAAGGGAAGCTAGGGAGGAAGAACGGGATAGAGAAACAGGTACTCCCGGCCGATGTGATGATTGATCGAGTCGCTCAGCATCAGCCCGATTCTTTTCTTTGGTTCCCGTTTCCCACTTCCCCCTAAAAAGACCAACAAACAGTTCCTCACGCAACGTGGAGGTGGAACCACGCACGTATAGGGCGAAATTAACAGGCAGAGGAGATTGCTGCCAAGTTTCGCTTGCTGGCCGCGGCTTCGCGGGAGTCCACCCATTCCATAACTGGGCCTCCGACTGGGGACGTCCCAGAAGCAGAAGGTCGGGGCCGGCCGGTCCAGAGACCTCGAATGCAGCAGATTGAAAAGGGTGCCTCTTTCAGAAAGAGAATGGATGGCTATCTGCATGGAGCTTTTACCACAGCCACACACTGGAAGACGGGAGTCCGATTGCCAGATCCGAGCAACCCCACATCGACTTCACACCAACGCATTGTGTGAGCTTTTGTCGCGCCCCAATTTTCTTTTGTCAACCCTCGTCTTCCCCACCATTCAAGTTTGGAACCACTTGCTACCTCTACAGTGGTATTCCCCAGGCAGCAGCATACAGGGCTCACAATGGATCATTGGCGGCTCGTGTGCTGCAGGTCCCCGTAGAGCTGCTCTGAAGCGGTGACGTTGGATGGGCCTCGTCAACCCACATATTTTGGACATTGGGCACGGCGACACGCGCAGGCACATCCGGAAACGTTAGCGGCATTCGCACCAATGCCCACTCCGGGCCACTGACTCCGGACAACTATATCCCGGACAAGAGCGGACGTCATTGCGAGTTTTAGCATCGCTCGCCTCAGCGTGGGGGCCCGCCCGACTCTGGACCGAGACGGAGCCGCGTCGCCCAGGTCCAGGCTTGCTCGTTGAATAATGGGAAAGGGGGGCCCCGATTCAGACTGGGAAGAGGTTCTCCACTGGTTATCTCATCGATTTGCAGCTGGCTGAGAGCAGCGAGCCACCCACCACTGTGATAACAACCAAGTTGTCGCACCGCGCCGTCCCGGGGACTGTTGCAACAAATGATGCCATCGATGACTCGCATGGGGTTTTTCTCCGAAATCAACAAGACCGGATACCGGAGAGCAGCAAAACTCGAAATTCGGATGGTCAGCTCCAAAACCCGTTTCGGTCCAATTGCGGAGAGGGCTGGAGCTTGCCGCGCCCGCGTGCGCCGCTAGTGCGCTTGATTGGCGGGTGCCTGGCTGCTGCCCCTGGCGGTCTGTCGGCCGCACCTGTCCGCTTTGGAATTTTACGTGTGCTTTCCGTGTCTTGTTCTTTTGTCAATTTGCATCCTCAACGAGTAAGGTGAGACGAGGGACTGCGTCAGGAAGGGATTTTTGTCACACTATGCACAGTGCCCATCTAGAACAGCATCTATACAGTATATCTTGACACGCGCGAGAGAGCACATCTCACCCCTGGGCTGTCGTACTGTTGTCACTGTTGTCCCTGCTGAGCGGGCTGCAAACATCGACAAACAAACAAAACAAGGTGTGGCTGACGGCCAAGCCAGATCCAGCCACGCATCACGCCAGCTGCTGTTGCCTTTCTGAAGGAACGGTTTCATCTCCCAGGTCCGACAAGCGACGGCCCACGGTTCAGCAATCAGCAAGCCCTTTTTCTGCTGGTGGGACCGACACGACCAACTGCAGAAATATTGCGGTGACCTGGCATCTGGCTCGTCCAGTCCACTCGCTCGTCGATTTGTTTTGACCCCTCCGCATATACTTGGCTGGCGTCTTTCCACTGCAAACATTGAACCACATCGCTGCGGCAGGCTACTTGCAGCCTTAAAGTAACCGGCCTCGTCGAGCCCAGTCGTAGCCTCCCCCAAAATCCCTTTTTCCATTGGCTCCCATACACACCAGCCTCACTATGGTTGCCGACATGTAAGTTATGCGATGGCTTCCCCGCCTGCCTGACCAGGTCGGCCTGGCGGTGCCATCCTCATCGTCCGAGCAAAGACTGATACTTTTCACAGCAACGTCGACGTCCTTGTCATTGGCGCTGGCCCTACCGGCCTCGGTGCTGCTAAACGCCTAAACCATATTGTAAGACCTTCCCTCCCTGTCACTCCGCAAGAATGACTTCGCTAACACAGCTTCCAGAACGGCCCGTCATGGCTGCTATTGGAGTCTGATGAGAAGGCTGGAGGCCTGGCCGCGACCGATGTTACCCCCGAGGGATTTGTATGAGGCTCTCACCCATTACATAGACCATCTGCCCGAACTGCTCTCGCAGGGGGTAAACTCCGCCAAAGCAGCGCGAGAGACCTCAGACACAGCTAACCAAGGCGGATCCAGCTGTATGATGTCGGTGGCCATGTCATCTTCTCCCACTACAAGTACTTTGATGACTGCCTAGACGAGGCTCTGCCCAGGGAAGAGGACTGGTACAACCACCAGCGCATCTCGTACGTCCGATACAAGAACCTGTGGGTGCCGTACCCCTTCCAGAACAACGTCTCGATGCTGCCCAAGGAGGATCAGGTGGTGGCCATCGAGGGTCTCATCGACGCCGCCCTCGAGTGCCGCGTCGCCAATACCAAGCCCAAGGACTTTGACGAGTGGATCGTGCGCATGATGGGCACCGGCGTCGCCGACATGTTCATGAGGCCCTACAACTATAAGGTCTGGGCCGTGCCCACCACGCGCATGCAGTGCCAGTGGCTGGGCGAGCGCGTGGCCGAGCCCGACGTCAAGCTCGTGACCAAGAACGTCCTGCTCGGCAAGGTCGCCGGCAACTGGGGGCCCAACAACACCTTTCGCTTCCCCGCCCGCGACGGCACCGGCGGCATCTGGATCGCCGTCGCAAAGACGCTGCCCGCCGACAAGGTCCGTCTCGGCAAGAGGGGGACCGTCACCAAGATCGACGCCGACGCGAGGACCGTCACGCTCGCCGACGGCACCATGGTTGGTTACGGCAAACTTATCTCGACCATGCCCGTCGACTACCTCGCCGAGACCTTGGGGAACCAAGAGCTCGTCAACCTCTCAAAGGGGCTCTTCTACTCGTCGACCCACGTGATTGGCGTCGGGATCCGCGGCGAGCGCCCGGAGCGCATCGGCGACAAGTGCTGGCTCTACTTCCCCGAGGACAACTGCCCCTTCTACCGCGCCACCGTCTTCTCCAACTACTCGCCCCACAACCAGCCCGACGCGAGCGTCAAGCTGCCGACGCTGCAGCTGGCCGACGGGTCCAAGCCCGGGTCGAGCGAACCCAAGGAGGGGCCGTACTGGTCCATCATGCTCGAGGTCTCGCAGTCGTCCATGAAGCCCGTCGACGAGACCAACATACTCAGGGACTGCATCCAGGGCTTGGTCAACACTGACATGATCAAGCCCGACGACGAGATCGTGTCGACCTACCACCGCAAGTTTGAGCACGGCTACCCGACGCCTACGCTCGAGAGGGAGGGCGTGCTCAAGCAGCTGCTGCCCAAGCTGCAGGACATGGGCATCTACTCGCGCGGCCGGTTCGGCAGCTGGAGATACGAGGTAAGCCGGTGATGGAAGATGTGCTTAATTTCTTGAGGAGTGAGTGACAGCTATACTGACCCCCGATGGGAAAACAAACCAAACAGGTCGGCAACCAGGACCACTCCTTCATGCTCGGCGTCGAGGCCGCCGACCACATCGTCAACGGCGCCGTCGAGCTGACGCTCAACTACCCGGACTTTGTCAACGGCCGCCAGAACACGGAGCGTCGCCTGGCCCAGAGCTTCAGCTACGGCAGCGCCAAAAAGGAGAACGGCGTCCCGCTGAGATAGGACAAGGCGCCGCCGCCGCCGCCGTCAGGGAGAGTGCTGCGCCCCTTCGTGGGGGGAATCTACTACTGGGAGGAAGTTCCCCAAAGGGGAAGTGAATGCGAATGAGGAAAGGAGGGCGAACCGTCTTGTGTTTTGACTTTATGCTATGCTGCTACCTCCGTTCAGTTGAGCGTGTTTCGGGTTTCTCTGCTATTACATATACGGCCGCACGATCATGAGATGGGATTTTTTTTTCTTATGGATGCACTTGGTGCCACCCGAGCGGGTCGTCTTCGCCATTGTGTGTGGGTGCGATGGGTTAAATATAAATAGACGAGAGACGTCGAGACGGGGGCTATTAGATCTAGATAGAGCTCTGCCGCCGCGATCGCCTGCCTACGTGTTTGATGCAGCTTTCCATGCACCGCAGATCCAGGAATGCAGCAGGCGTGGAAACCTGCACACAAAAACCCCAAACGGCAAATAAATGGATGGCCTCGGACCAAACAGCTGCTGCAAGGCCACAACTCGCAAGGGCTGCCGCCTATACACGACAGTGACTAGCTACCTACATATATCCACGCACGCAAGGTCAGCACTATGCAACAGAAGCTCGGTGGGTTCGGTCAGTGCAGAGTTCGTGCGGATTCCCCCCCTCTTTCCGGGACGAAAGGAAGCGAAGCTAGCTGATGTTGATGCGGAGGGCGACGACAAGACAGACGCCACACAGCGTCTATTCCCTACAGGCCATGTCGCCGTCGATGCTCTTGCCGCATGCGATCGGCCGTGTGACATGGAACATAGTTCATGCAAAACACAGTCCATGCAAAACGCTCTCTCGTGAACTTCGGGGTATACGGCGTATGCCATCCATCCAACGGCCAACCCCCCATTTTTTTCCTCCCCCTTTTCCGTATTTTCGATATTCTCCCCCATCTCAAGAAGAAGTCTTCTCGGCCCCGGCAGCCCCAGCCTCCCAGAACGCGACCGTGACGCCATCGTGCGGCTGCAGCACGATCTCGGCCCTGAGCGTCGGCTTGCCGCCGTCCACCTCGGCCATGTAGCTGACGACGCGGTCGTAGCGCTGGAACATGCGCACGAGCACGTACCCCATCTCGGTCAGCGCGAACTGCTGCCCGATGCAGATGCGCGGCCCGCCGTTGAAGGGTATGTACTGCCAGGGTTTCGGCTGCCACACGAACCAGCGCTCCGGGCTGAAGACGGCCGGGTCGGCGAAGTCGGCCGACGTCGGCGGGTACAGGTCCGCGCGCCGCTGCATCAGGAGCGTCGAGTAGCCGATGGGCGTGTCCTTGAGCACCGGCAGCGGCTGCGAGCCGTCGGGCCCGCCGCCGCGGGGGAGCGTCGTGTCGGTCAGGGCGAGGCGAACGTTGAATGGCACGGCCGGATAGAGGCGCAGCGTCTCGTTCATGACATTCTGGAGGTGCTTCATGCTCTTGAGGTCGGCGTAGGTCGGGGTGCGGTCGAAGCCGACGACCTGCGCGATCTCGGCGCGCAGGCGCCTGACGCACTCCGGGTGGCGGCCGAGCTCGTACATGGTCCACGACAGCGTCGCGGCCGTCGTGTCGCGGCCGGCCAGCAGGACGGCCATGATCTGGTCGCGGATGACCTTGCGGTCGCGCGTGAACGAGGCTAGCTCGTGCAGGAACGTGTATCCCTGGTCCGACTTGGTCTTGGTGGCCAGCTCCTCGGGCGACAGCCGCAGCGCGCGCTCGATGAAGATGTTGATGTACTCGTCCACCACCTTCAGCCCCGCGTTGTACGACTGGCGTGGCACCAGGACCTGGAGCGGGCCGGCGCGCGAGATGATGTTTTGCATGCGCTGCACCTCGTTGAAGGCGTCGGCAAACTCGGTTCGGTGTGTTCTGTTGTCGCATGTTAGTATTTTCTCGGTGACATCCTGGAAGCGCTGATATCGGCCATAAAGACCCACGTCATAGACTTGGCTTCCTTGCCCAGCAGAAAGTCGGTGGCGACATCAAGCGAGTAGCGGAAAAACAGGTCGCTGATATCCAGACGACGGCCGTTGACGGCGGCCATGTCGACAGGCTGGTCCTCACCATCGAGGGCGCCGCCGTTTGCGACGCAGCGGAAGAAGGTCTGGATGTGGGTCTCGAAGCAGTGCAGGTCGCTGACGCGGTCCTTGATGAACTGCGGGCGCAGCAGCTGGCGGCTGGCGTGCCACTTGTCGCCGTCGGTGGCGAAGATGCTGTCTCCCAGGAAGGGCTCCCACTCGCGGTGGA
The DNA here is from genome assembly GCA_000733355.1 of Falciphora oryzae. NCBI lineage: Eukaryota > Fungi > Ascomycota > Sordariomycetes > Magnaporthales > Magnaporthaceae > Falciphora > Falciphora oryzae. The sequence continues at coordinate 1,042,583 of JNVV01000004.1, forward strand.
AGGGCTCGCCCTTGCCGTAGTCGGAGAACTGCGTCGCCAGCAGCGCTTTGATGTTCTCCGGGTCCGCCGTCAGCGCGATGCGCCGCGTCAGCATGCGGCCCTCGACCGTCCACGACCTCGTCCGCTCAAAGTGCGACATCCATAGCTCGAAATTCTTGTGCGCCAGGGCCGCCTTTATGGTCCTGTATATCATATCGAAGCCTGCCATATGGGTGCATGCGCATGTGTGAGCAAGGGCAAGGCATTGGTACCTCAAAAGGGGGCTCGCTCACCGAAAGGTAGATCGGCATGCATCGCTGGGCCGTGTGACCCGAGTCTCCTGATCTTGATCTCCTCGATAATCTTGTTGACAGCTAGGTAGACAACAAACGAGCCCACGAGCCACACCACGATCCCCTTGACGGAGGCGTGCTCCAGGGCTGCCTCGAGAAGCCCCATGTTGACTTGGGCGCTGGTTGTTAATAGTCTGGGTGTTCCGATCCCCTTATTCGACTGGTGTTGAACCCAGTCCAGGGCTAAAAAGGGGTGTGGACCAAGGAGTTTGCCGACGGCGCACTCCTCCGCTTCAAAGGCCTAGAAGGTGTGACTGCCAGATCCGACCACAAACGTGTGGTCAAGAGGAAGGATGATACCACTCCCCTTGATGAATATCGATACAGATGTATGTTCAAGTAAAGGGGTGGGCGATTATAAATGAGATGGCGGGGGAGGACCTTTTAAGGAGAGATGGTCTGGTGGAGGAGAAAAGGGCAGATCTTCGTGAAAAGGGAGGGTCCGGAGGGTCCGGACGGGATGAAAGGTGAGGTAGGGGGAAGGATATGGTAGGTAGTTTAAGTACTGGAGAGACACTAGTGCAACCCCTGACAAGCGATGGATCATAGATCCTGGACGACGGCAGGATGAAGTGCCTGATTGAGGTGTGGCTATACACAGTTGATGTGCGTACGAGTGAGGGTGTGTGGCCCCTCTGAGCCTGGGGTTGTTAAGACGGATATACGCAGAAGGTTCGACCCTCTCCAGACGGCCAGGAGCGCCGGAGATCAGGTTTGGCCGACGAAGTGAATGGTTGGATGCGTGTACGCCGGCTGTTCCATGACACACCACCGAGGGGGTGGTTCGTGGGTGCCACGACTGGGGTTCTTGGTCCCCGCCGCTGTGATGGCGGGCAAAGGGAGCGACGGTGGTAGATCGGCACCACTCGCCGTCCAGCAGCGTTCCCCCCTACCCCTTCCCTTACCCGGGGTGGCGCCAGATACAGGATAGTGCCTGAGATCTCTCATCTGGTGTCTGGTCCAGCTTGCGGACCAAAAAACGGACCCCACTGGCCCCGTGTGGCCTGCGTCCTCAAGGTCATGGCGGGCGACGTGTTATAGGAATCGGATACAGTACTGTACTGTAGTGTGTGTATGCTGTAGGCTGATTCCATGGGTATTCCCGTCTCGTGCCATAGTGGGTATGCACCATGTACATGGCGTGGCGTACACGGTGCGGTGTGCATATGTACGGACCATGTGAGGCAGAGGTGTGAGAACGCACAGATTATTTTCATGTCCGTCCCAGATTTTAAGGTTGCGTTGCGCCCCTTCGCACGGTTTCGCGCAGGCTGGGCTGGCCTCTGAGCGGGCAGCCACTCGTCACGAAAACAGGCGAATTGCTAAGGGTAAAAGAGAGGCATGGGAGAGCGCCTATGCGTGTGTGCGTCGATGTCGGCCCACGGTAGGTACTGATGAGGGACGTCGCTGGAGCATCGGCCCCCTGTCCTGGCACAGACGTGTTCGTCAGTACTGACTGGACGTAGGGGGCACAGGCTACAAGGGCATACAGCCTGTCGGCTAGCTGCCTGGCTGAACACTTGTCCTCCTCTCTCGTATGCGGATGCAAGTCAAAGTCGTCGACGGCAAGGGATAGATGAGGGCGCACATAGATCCCAATGAGGCGACGAGCGGAACGGAAGGAGGAGTCACTGTGTGTATCCTGCGTCCATATACTGTGCTGTATATGTAGTCAATATGTAGATCCCTGCCAGGAGAGAAGAGGGGAAGGGCCTCAGTGCCGAGGCACAGAAGGCGGAGAAACTGAAAAGAACAAGGTAGGCGTGCCAAGGTAGCGAACGGCCACGCCCTATAGGCAACGTCAAGCACGCGATATCACCTGGCTGGATCGGGTATGGAGGTCGCGAGGCATCGATCTTGCGAGCGTCGCATCCCATCCAGTCAGCGCTGCATTGCAGGCGACGGTCGTCGGCAGGGAGGTCAGTTCCAAGGCCGGTCGGAACCGGCTAGGTCTTTGCCAAGAGGGAGCTGGCGGTGTTGCGCACATCTCTATTTTGTTTCCATTTTCGCTCGCTGTTGGGCGTTTTGTCTTGGACGTGGACGGTGTTTGGGAGTGCGCCGCTGGTCCAATCTGGGCGGTGGTGTTTGTGTGCCCGCTTCCCCTCCAATGAAAGAATCGACATGACGCGACGCAAGGCAAGGATGCGGGCAAAGGGCTTCTTCTGGACCTGTCAAAAAGCATCGAAACCGGTGGCTGGGGGTGGAGGGGATTAGCGATTGACCTCTTTGTCACACTGATGAGGCGGGAAAACCCAAGCCGTCTCCGTCTGGCCATCGCCCCGGGATCGAAATCCTCAGACGCTGTGAGGATGGCGTTACGACGCGCATGGATGCGTCGCACACACGCAGCAGGAAATCCCAGCGGTGCGAGATTGGACGGCATCAAGCCGTGGCCAACGGGAACGCCGGGCGGGGAAGGAACACTGATCAAATCCACCCATGAGGAAGGCCAGACCTCGACTACTCGCCGGCACCAGCCGAATCCAGGAAGGTGCACTCGGTGCGCAAACACCCACGCTGGGCGTTTCCTGCCCGCCCCACCAGCTCTCTGGGGAAACGCTCTAGGTTCCCACCGTCGATGGCACGCTCCGCAGTGGGCACTGGAAAACAAGAACCTAGAACATGAAGACAAGGAGCACGCCGAGAATTGCGAGTTTCGATCGATCAACGTAAGCTATTCGGCCTTTTCTCAAGTGGCTGCCAAGACAGCCTACTCGTTTCTCGTCAAGGCGTACAACCTGGCAGGTGCGCCCAGTAGGAACATCCCTCGCTTTTCTTCACACCCCCGCAGGCCGGATCGCCTCCCGTCGCTCCCCCACATTTTCGCATGCAGCGCGTCCCGGCACTCGGAACGGAGGGTAAGCACTATCTATAACGGGGCCTGCGGGCGTTGTGCGTTGTGCAAGACGACCTTTTTTTTTTTTTTTTCCCTATAGTTTTCTTCGTGCCCTTTCCCCGTTGGCCGACCACCTAGTTCCCTTAAATTTCTTATACCCGTGCGGGCAGGGAGACGGTCCGGGCAAAAGCCCAATTCTCAAATCCCGAAAGTCAACCATCAGTTGTCCGTCTGGCGGGCTGCATAATGTGGCCTTTCGTCAAAGCGCCATGCCATGCCATGCCCCGAGCCCCCTCGGCCCGAACCAGCATATGTAGTACCTACCTACCTACCTAGGCATGTAGAGGACAAGCTAAGAGAGCATGGATACTCGTCTCGTAATGCGTACCACTCATCGTGCCCCAAAGGCTGGGCCCGGCTGGGGTCACGCAAGCACAAAAGCACGGCACGGGGGTAGAGGCCATGCGGGCGCACGCGCACAAGCTCGCTGCTGCGACCAAGACGAGCCAGCCGGCCGGCCCACGCAGTCAACGAACGCCCAGGCCATATGCGGCTAAAAGCAAGAGAGTCAAAGGAAGGGCAACAAGAGAGAGAAGAGTGCAACAGGATCTTGTGCTCTTGTGCTCACCCGCGTGGCTTTCTCGGCTCCGAGCGAGTCGACATGGAGCATCCCATAAACGCTTGGACCAGGCAGGCTACCTGCGTGGGAGCTGAGGCAAGCTGAGCCCATCGACTGGACGCCATCCGACCCGGTTCATCCGGCAAGCCGCAGTATCACCATCGCCAACTCACCGTCATGATTACAGCTTCGGAAAAAAAGAAAAAAAAAAGATATCCACAGAATACTCCTCTTCCTCAGCTTTGCCCCAGCGAGGTTGGTAGCACCTGGTGCCACCGGAAATGTGTGCTTGCTACTGTGTGTGCTGTTCCATTGTTCATTGGCCCTACAGGCTCGGGTCGAGTGGGAGAGATTCTCATTGTCATTGGCCCCGTTTACGGGGAGAGAAGTAGGCCTATGCAGCTGAAGGTATGCAAAGAAAAAGACAAAGATAAACCAAAGGGGGTATGTATGTACAAGAAGTGTGAACTCCTCCCGTTTTCCGTCCATAGAGCATCGCCAAGGCGAAAAGGGAGTGCGGGTGTCTGCCTGCCTTGGCACATGACGGCCGATAACAACGGGACTACGGGCCGTTCTTGGCCCGTAGCGAGCCGATCTAGCGATGGGGCTGCTTTCCGGTTCGTGCCCGAGCAGGGAATGACGAAAGAGGGCAAGGCGATATGGAGGGCTCGCCGGCCCGCCCGCCCATTCCGGCATTAGAAGATGGGGTGCTGGCATTCCTTGGCGTCCGTTTGCGTGCACCACAATTGGGTGAGCGGCGAGGCGCCCACGCCGCGAGCCACCATGCGCTCCCTGATCTCGGCCAGCCTCGGGATGGCGTCCATCTGGCTCCGGTTCTGGCCCGTGGCCGGGTCGATGCGCCCCGACCAGAGCACCTCGCCCGCCGCGCTGGCCCGCGGCCATATGATCGAGTCCACCGTCACCGGGTCGATCGTCTCGCTCCACACGGCCACCTCCCCGCCCAGTACGAGCTTGGCCTGCTCCGCGCTCAGCCCTGCCGCCGGGTCGTACGAGTACATGAGCTTCCAGCTCTTGGTCGGCCCGCACCAGTCGTTGAAGGGGTAGAACTGGTTGAACGCCGCCCCATTGGCGAAGTTGAGCCACTGGCCCCTTCCGCAATCAAGGTACTGTCGTGGGATAGCAGTGTCAATACACAAAACATCGAGTGTGTTGGGTCTCGAGGGGTCGGCATTTCCTTACCCAAAAGTTGTAGTTGCTGTCAATCATTTTGATGCCCTTCTCCACGAGCTTCTTGGTTGAGCCCAGCCAAGTCTGTACGACGACGTCCTTGCCAAGGGTGACATTCCAGTCGAGCGGGATCTCCTCCCAGACCATGGGAGTCAGGCCATGCTTCCGGACCCGGTCGTGCTGCACGTCAAAGAACTTTTGCAGAAGCGGCTGCAGCACCTCGGAGCGGTTGGACCGGATATTCTCGTCCAGCATCGAGTCGTTGGCATTGAGCTCGTCGCCGCCGGTGTGGAAGTAGGCCGTGTAGGGCTCGACGCGCGGGAGCAGGTCGTCAAACATCTTGCCCAGGAACTCGTCGACACGCGAATCGTTGAGTTTGAGCGCGCCGCAGGGCGGCTGAGCGCACCAGTAGTAGTAGGGCCACTCGGCGTACGCCACGACCAGCTCCGGGTGCGAGTGCGACAGCGATCCGATGTGGCTCGGCATGTCGATCTCGAGGATCACCTCGACACCGCGCTGGACGCCGTACTCGTTGATGCGCCTGACATCCTCGGCCGTGTAGATAAGGTCGCGCCGGTGGGCACCCTCACGCGCAACCTCGGGCATGGACGGCAGGTCCAGCGGCCACGACTGCGAGTCGGTCACGTGGATGTGCAGCCGGTTCATCTTGTTCCACGACATGGCATCGATGGTCCGCAGGATGTTGTCCACGGGGTACCACTGCCGGGCCGTGTCGAGGAGGACGCCCCGGTGCTGGTACCTGGGCGCGTCCTGGATCGAGATGGGCGCGTATGGCGTGTACCAGGCCGACATGGTCGAGTGCCGGTAAAAGAGCTGCGAGAAGGTCTCGAGGCCCCGAAGCACGCCGACAGAAGACACAGCCGTCAGCTTGGCGGCGCCGCACTCGCTCACCGTCAGGTTGTACGACTCATCGACCTCGCCCGCGAGCGGTTTGAACGCGCTTTTCTGGTCCGGTGCCGTTTGGGTGATGGCCAGGCTCGTGACAGTCTGCCTGACGCCGTCAAGCGGAGGCTCGAACTCATTCAAGCGGTTCTTTGGCCTCAGTTTCCAGGGGACGATGCCCTTCTGAAAGACAGCATCCAGGGCTCGAGAGACGCCGCCCTGGACAATCTGCTTGCTATCTATGCTGGTGGGCACGTAGCCATACGTGTACGGCACCTGGATTTTCATGGCTTCTTTAGCACCGAGCTCGACCCCATCGTCGCAGACGCCGCCAAACCGGGGATGGGAGGAGGAAGAGGAGTAAGATTGCCAGCATACAGGTCCTCCATTGTACGTAACCTCGATGTTTGGGTTCAGGAAAAGCGACGTGTTGCCCTTGGAGTAGCTCTGCGGTGCAGGCCATAGCGCAGAGACGGGCTCGCTCGAGACGAGGAACAAAAACGACAGCAAGCTGCGGGGGAGCAGCATTGTGAAGACCAGGGGGTGAGTAACAGTGGCTGAGGGCGGGTGTCGTGCGGAGAGAAGAAGATTGTGAGAGTGGGAGACACGCAGTAAATAGTTGCGCAAGTGCCGTCGTGCAATGGGGAAAAGGGAGCGAGCGAGTGAGTGATGGTCCGCAGATCCGCGCCAAAAGTGAATGATATCCTGGTCTAGCTTAATGTTCACTGGCCGGGGTACCACCGATCAACCCTCAGACGAGAACATAAGGAAGGGGTAGAGGTATTCAAAAGAAAAACAGGATATGGATGCTGTTTATTAACCAAGTCGTGCCAAATGAGATGGGCGGGAGCCCTAGGAAAAAGATAGGGTCAGGACAAGGTCTCGGATCGGTATCAGATCTTGGTACGATTCAGAGGCCACCACTGCCCGACTAGCAGCATGCGTCGTTGCAAGCAGGTATAGATGCTTTCTCCAGTCGTTTTGTTTGGTTTGTTATCTGCCATCGGCCGTTTGTTTGCCTGCTTCTCGCGCAGGGTGACCCACTCACAGGCCCTGCGATGCACCTCAAGCCAGGGGATCCGGGAGGGGCAGTAGATTTGGGGGCTTGTGACGTCGCCGTTGACGACGTGGTCGAGGTTGGGCTGGCCGGTGTGGCGCAACGTTACGTTTCCCAGCGGGTCTTGTTGTGGCCGGGCCGACAGTAGCCACTATGTATCAATTGTCTCTGCAGCCTGCTGTCCCGGGTCAGGTGGCGTCGTCAACCGCCAGGACGGATCAATGATAGGTGCCTGGTGTTTTTGCGAGGCCGGTGCTGCTTGCTAGCGATGCTGACTGGCGGCGGCGTTTTTCGAGAGCACGCTGGCTAATGCTGCGACGATTGATATTGTAGGGATTACCCCAAGCAGCGAGGACCGACTCGGAGGAGTTGATTGCTGGTGTGTTCGGGTGGCGGGCTAGTTTGGGACGGCAGGAGTCAATGGAGATCGGCAGATTAAAAACAAAGAAACAGGAGGGGCCCCCCATCGCCAGTGGGCATGAAGACACTTGAATGCAAATGGCTGGGGCGGCACGCGGGCACGGCACGCACTGCAGGGGCGACGAGTGCCGTTGCAGTTTTCAATCGGTCGTCTGGTGCTCCTGCAAGCTGCAGCCTCCATGGCCGGACGGACAGTGGATGGATGGAAGTCGCTGCAAGTCGTGCGTGCGGCCCGGTTACCGTTACCTTGGCCTCAATCCCCACCTGACCGCGACAGACAGCCGCTGCCATCAATGGAACATGTTTAACTTTTTAGGTCTGGGCTAGCAGGTTTTGATGAGTCTTGGGCGGACGCAACCAGTCCAGCGTAACAATTTCCATACGAGCATCTCGGAAGCTCGGCCTTGGTTGGGGCGGAAGAGCGATTCGCGCGGCACAGCTGACGTGCAGGGGAAATAAAGGAACCATAACCGTGCTGTGCCCTCGCTTGAAGCTACGATTGAACGAACCAAAGCCGTAGCCCACCCTCTGCTCTTTCCCGCTACCTGCCCGAACAAACATTCAACAGAGTCTTCGACGCTTCCCGGGCGCAGCACTGCCCTCACCCTCTGGATCGGCCCCCAAGGCGTTCCGCTTGGAGCCCTGCTCAAAATCCTTGTCAAATGCGATCACGTTCCGAAATGTGTTCCACAGGCCATCGGCCGTCAAGGGAGCATCAGCGCCACTCGCTACGGCGGCCGCAATCTTGACGATGTTCTTGATCTGTCGCCCATTCAGGGGCTCGGCCAGCAGACGTTCTAGATCATCATCAGTGCAGCCGTTTCCAATCCCGGAGGAGGAGGAAGGGTCGGAGCCAACATCATCTCCGAGCTTGGCTCTGATGGATGTCTTGGCCAGGAAGTGATGCCACAGCTTCCTGCGACCGTCGTGATCGAGTGGCGGATAGTGGATTGCAACCTGCACCCGGGACTTGAACGCCGCGTCAAACGCGCCAACCCGATTGGTGGTAAGGAAAAGGATTCCGTCGTAGTACTCCAATACTCGCAGGAATACTACAATACCCATTCACATATCAGGTCAACAGTGACATATAGCAGGAGGGAGGCGTTACTGCAGGTGTGGTAACCCACCTGCGACCAGGCTGTTCCTTGTGATGTCTGCTGCGGTACGTTGCTCCATGAAGACGTCGGCCTCATCCAAGAGCGCTATAGCTTTCCACCTCGCAGCGAGTGACAACACATCCTTGAGGCCCTTCTCAGCCTGTCTCGGAGTCGCCCCCAGTGTGCTCGCATCGATCCTGATAAGGAGTCGCTGACAATACTCCGCGATGCTCTCTGTCCGAGGGTGAGGAGGAGTAGTTAGTTCATACCACGTTCCCAGCAGATAGTGAACAGAAAGTAGAGTAGACGAGGAACAAAGGCATCACGTACCGGCTGTCAGGGTTTTCCCCGTTCCAGGCTCTCCATGTAGGAGAAGCACGAGCCCGTTGCCTTTTCCTCTGATGATGTCATCTCCTCCGCCAGCAAGCTTCTCGACCTTCCCTCGAATGAGGGAGGAGATCATCTCCTTGTATACATTGTTAAGCACCAGCGACTTGGAGAAGACCTCCGACTGGTACTCAACAGGCTCGAGGTTGCCGATACGGAAATCGGACCACTCCTTTGTGTTCAGATCGTATCCTCTGATGCATGGGCGGCACATAATGTACTCTTCGTCTGTGAGGGTTGGCTTGGCCGCGCCGTCAGATCCATTGCTATGTTTCGAGCTGTTGTGATCGTCGTCGTCGTCGCTATCGTCGTCGCTATCGTCGTAGCTTCTTTGACTTCTGTCCCCGGTTGGATCGATCACTACAAGACGGGTTACCTTCAGAGAAGGACAATTCGTTAGAAATCCGCGCCTGGTCGCCGCGCCTGACGGCCGGGCTTATTCACGAGAGTTCGCCGATGAGCAAACCGCAAGATAGAATTTGCCAACCTACCACTGATCCGCCCACCCGGCGCTTGTGCTGACGGTGGCAGGGCCCCCGATGAAACTCTGCGAAGGTTTTGCCACGCTCGAGCAGATTTTTCCTGATGGCTTCCTCCTCGGGATGGCCTCGAAGGGGGCAGGTCTCCATTTTGAAGATAGAAACAAATCCAGAGAATTCGGAGACTAAGTGGCAGCAACTGCTGGAGAACGGGCCAGCCGGCCCGCTATAGAAGCTGGCACCCCGGATACTCCAGCAGTTCCGCTCTGGAGCGTTGTTCCCGAGCTCACCCGCGCTGGGGTCCACGGGACGGGCCAGCGACATATGACTGAACCGAAAGACACTGAGTGATGTGTAGTCAAGCTTGGAGCCGTCCCGGTTCTGGACGCAGACCAGGTCTCCCGGCGTGAAGATTGTCCAGAGGTTCGCAAAGTTGATCAAGGGCGATTCCTGTGCGAGCTGGACAAAGCTGTAGTGCGTCATGAAAGCGTCTTCGAATAGCTGCCATGTGTATGTGTTGAGATAGGTGAGGTGCTCCCGCGCGGTGGGATCAGTGATTGCAAGCCCGTACTGGAATAGACCATCCAGGTAGTAGAACAAGCAATAGGGCTCGTTGGAGATGATAATGTTGCTCGACTCAATGTTATGATGTTTGTACTCTGGTATGACTGCCTTCATGGCTGCCTTTATATGGGGCGACTGGAACTCGTGTTGGGTCCGCTCCAGCTGGTTAGACTTGTTCCAGAATTTTGTATGGAGGATTGCGGACAGGAAGCCGGTATTGTTGGGGCGTCTCCCGACGTAGTGCTTTGTGCCGGCCGCTAGTGTGATTCTGTCCCCATTCTCGGTGACGACGATGTCGTGATGCATTGCTTCGCAAGCAGAACCAGCATCTTCGTGCAAGACTCGAACTGGGGCGCGTGAGGAGTGCATTCTCTGCATGACCTCGGCGAACGAGCCCGCGCCAACAAACATGTCTCTCAGTGCCAGGTCGTCGTCCATGGTGGATCAGGATAGGAGCTATTGATCGAAGAAAATGGGTTGCAAGAGCAGTGTATGCATGAAGAGGTTTGAGGGCCTGTGCCAGCTTTGTAGGCATAGGTGAATGGATGCCGCAAAAATGCTGGCAGAGAAAAACGAAAAAGCGGGAAAAGCATGGATGCATGCGCACCAGGTGCTAGGCCTAATATATATGCATGCATCTCCTAGCACTTCCCGGCTACTCAAACGGGACATAACCTAGTACGTAGGTACCTAGGTACCTCTCCTGTGTTTCTATCGGAGGCCCTCTAAAAAGGCGTACTACAGCCTGCAACTATTTCTCACCTGTTGTTCGTCTTGCGCCAGATTAAGCCCGTGGAAAGGCTCCTCCTTTGGTGTCTCTCCCAGCCACAACTCCAGCATTGCCTGGTTCCGCCTGCGTTTTTCAACCCTGTTTTCATCCCTTTTACCACGTGCAGAGTCGACATATCCCTCCTTAACCGGAGGGTTGGCGGTCTACAGGTGTTCCAGTCAGCGATTTATCTTATTTATAGGGCGGGAATGACAAAGCTTTTGTCGCTCCTGGGGATGGTTGTTTCGTCGCACGGGAAGCGTACCTTGCTCTTCTCGGGGTTCATTACGCTGATGTATGCCTATCGGGATAGATATACACGCTTGTGTGCCGCGTTACACCTAGCGCCGCTGCTCTCGGCGGCGAATAGGCACTGAGGCACTGAGGTATGGGGTCCAGCTGTTGAGGGAAGGCGGTGACCTGGTGCGCCCGAAGAGATGGAATATGCTGGTGTCAAGGTACCCAAGTATTTCAGGAGGGCAGGTTGGTAGGTGTATGTATGTCAACAGGCTGGGAACTATTTTGACAAACCCCTGGATCAACAAGACCAGCTTGATCGCGAAAGATGAAGGGCTCGAGGACCAGGAATAGACTCCTAACTTATATACGCTTGTTTACACCATCGTCAACCCAGAGGAAGCTCACTCCTGGACTGCCAGAGACTTGAACCACCTTGCGTGGCCCACGTCCTTGCGTGGCAACTATCCTCGCCAGACGTCAGTTCCCGGCAGCTTAAGGCGTCTAGGCTTTGAACTTGGCCTGGGTCACGGCAACTGCAGCCCGGTGCCCGAGGCGTAAGGCAACCACGGCCGTGTGTGCTTTTTGCCCAAATCTGAAGATCCCCGGAGCTTTCTGCTGGTGGTAGCGCTATTTTGGACGCGATAGGATTCAAAGACAGGGGCCAATTAGCTGCCGCACTTGCCTGCCGGAATCCCCTCCATGACGCCGCATTATCAGCCCCCCCGCGTGACCGCAGCAACTATTGAGAAACGCGCCGTAGCGACCACAGGCGGTGTGCGTCGTCACGCCACTCACTTTTCGGGCGTTGTGTTCGTGCGATCCTCAACTGGGAATGCCGCCGCCGCCGATACCGAAATGAAAAGACTTTTGCGAACTTTGCTCTGGATCTTTTCTCGGCCAATTGACACCAGTCAGCCCAGCTGTGATGCAGAAGTCCCTAGCCGCGGACGTTTGGGGGAACTGCTGGGTTCGGCGACGATGGCTCACACCATGGTTCACACCAGCACACCGTTGCGCCTCAACCCTCTCCCGGGGCATACCTTTCCATGCCCAATACCGGCCAGATGCCGCCGCCGAAGTCCATGCACCTGGGCGAGGCCAGTTCGTCCCGGGCCGTGGGTACTGACCAACTACCGCGCGCCAAAAAGCCACCGGTCGGGCGGCAGGCGGCGCCAGACGCCAAATGGGAGCAACACAAAGAAACCATCCACAGGCTTTATATCATCGATGGTCTTACTCTAGGGAAAACCATGGAGTCCATGAAGGAGTGTGGCCTGCATGCATCGTAAGTGCATTAATACGTGCAGTGTCGTTCTGGTCGGCCCTGCTAACTTTCCTGATCGTGAATACAGAAGAACAGTATTTGCCGAAAAGCTGTCTTCGTGGGGATTCACCAAGAATATGAAGCGAAAAGATGTTCACAAAATAATGCAGAAGGTCAGCGAGAGGGATCCGCGGAAAACTGAGGTCTACAAAGGAGGACGGAAGGTGAGCTTGAGCGATATCAAGAAGCGCTACGACAGGCATTGCCGAGCTGGAATCGAGCCAAGTAATCCTCCTCAAGGTATTGATCAACCGACTGTGTCTCACTCGCCACCTGCCCGTTTATCCTGCTAACAACGGGAGTATACAGATGGCACCTCTCCTACAACCCCAGCCGACTTTGTCGTCAGGAGCCCTCTCACCGGGAAACTGCTCAACTCTCATGCAGAGCTGGCGTTAAATCCTCGATTGATGGCACTTCCCACCAACGAGGCCGGACTCCGTCGGTAAAGACGCCAGCCGTCGACCGAGGATGGGAAGACATCCCGATCCCCGAACCGCTTCTCCAAGTCGACAGCCGCAGCCTGACGTTGACAGAGCTCTTGTGTCGGAGGAAGGCCGCGATGGATCTTCTGAATCACGGAAACCCGGCCAATGCAGCCTCCCGCTTGCGAACAGTCATCTGTGGACTGCGGTACAAATTCAGCCCTCGGCACCATCTTTCGCTAGCGACTCCATACGCACTTGCCGACGCCTGCACCCAGTCTGATCATGGTGAGAAAGCGTTCCAGGTTCTTGACTGGCTATCGAAGAGCCACAGCGAAGCTGTTGGCCTTTGGAGCTTAGATTCATTTAGGCATTACCTGCGAGTGGTGGAGATACTTCAGTGGTTCCATCAGGCTAAAAGGGCCAAATCTCTGGCCTACAGCATATACCAGGCCATTTGTGATGGGTGGGAGTCAGGGTCCGGCAAGTTTGTTCGCATTCCTCGACTGGATGCGCCGGAACAGTCAGGCTTGGAATCTCGGGATGGCGATTCGCGGCTCGAGATTGGTGTCATCGATCGGGTCATCGGTGGCTCCACTGAAGACACGGCTGTTGAGCAACAGATTGTCATCATGCGTCTCTGGACGCTGGCGAGTATCGCAGGTGTAGAGCTAGCCATCAAGCGGCTGATGGAGCTGGAAGACGGAGGCTCGTCATCCCATCAAGAGAAGCTACGCCTGCATGGACGGTGCATGCTTATCAAGATGTACATCGCGGCAGGGAGCGCAGACCTCGCGCAAGCTCAATGCGAAGAAGCTAGGAGCGAGCTGGCCGCATCCATTCATGGTAGCGGTAAATGGGTCACGCGCACGAGAGTCCCCATCGCGATGCCGTGGCACCTATCGCTCGCCGTCGAGCTAGCCTCGCTACATTTTGATTGCGGCAACTACGATCGGGGCGTGCGCATTCTCGAGTGACAGCCGCCCACCTGGAACAACCCTCCAAAGGCAACCAATCCGCAACAAGCTACTTCCTCGCGGCTGCCTGCATGTTTCACGAAAGGTTCGTCGCTCAGGAGGCTCTGCCATGGCTGGAGCGCGCGCCCGCTGCTTCCACAAGAGCAAACAGATCAGCTTCTGCTCTGTCAACCCGCCTACAAGATGCTCTTAGACGACAGTCTGTCGGAGAGAGCTGTGGCACCTTTGAGTTCTGGAATCCGTCTTGGGCGCTCTTGGGTCTGGTTGACGAGGACTGGACTGACCCGGAGATACTGATGAGCATGTGGCGGCCTCATAATCTTCATTCTGGGTGATCTCAACTGTGCTCACTCTCGGCAATCCATTCGACGACGTTTATAGAAAGCACCGTCCCAGATAGCGCTGGAGGGCTGCTCACAGTTCGGTCTCACCTCGGCCGTATCCGACCACGGGAATAGGAAGACTCACAGGCAGCCCCAGCCTGGTTCGGGTCCTGTCCGGGGCTATGCGTGGTAGCCACGTTCACCTAAAAAAAAAAAAAAAAAAAAAAAAACGATACACCAAAAAGAAGCGACCTTCATCGCCGTTCCCAACCTCCCATATCTCCGCAAACCCATAGGATAAAGAAAAATTTAGCCAATCTACGTGTTATCACTACGTGCAGGCACTTCGAAATATATTTTTTAAATTGTAAAAAGATATGGAACTACTACTTTTAGCAGGTTGCTTATAGCTACTGACATTCTTTTGGGAAAATGTAGGACGAAGCACCCACCTGTTGGTGTATCGTTTTTTTCTAGGTCAGCGTGGTGGCCAACGCGACTGCGGGATGTTTCCCTGGTCCTGATTCGGACCATTTCCGGGGTCGATGTGGGAACTAACACGGCGCTGGGATAACGCCCTCAGCATGATTCGGACCTTGTCCGGGCACACGACCCCCAGGATGTTGCCCCAGTTCCCCGCACAGAGTGATCCATGGGTCCCCCATCTGTGCAGGGACAGGACCTTCTTACACGGCCAGGAAGCGCGATCTAGTGCTGCCATTCCCGGTTTATGTTACTGGGTGGCACGGTGGTCGCTGACTGCCGGGGAAAGGCCCGGCTGGTGCTGGGGAAGCAGGGGCAAAGGTTTCTGCGCGATGCCACCTACGGCAGGCCAGGCTATAATTATCCCGTCTGTCCGGGTGCTTGACAGCCCTCCCTGTTGGCCGTTTATCCCTAGCGGGCGGCTGTTTTGCGAGGAGATATCACAGCAAAGTCGGCAAGATGACGAGACCAAACATGATCAAGGCCACCAAGAAGGCCATCCAAGACAGCCCGCGGGAGATCTTCAACTGGTATCTCTTGGTCTGTACCTGGATCTGGAGTTTCTCCGGCGTGGCCAAGGGCTTCGACGAAGGTGAGC
The DNA here is from genome assembly GCA_000733355.1 of Falciphora oryzae. Taxonomy (NCBI): domain Eukaryota; kingdom Fungi; phylum Ascomycota; class Sordariomycetes; order Magnaporthales; family Magnaporthaceae; genus Falciphora; species Falciphora oryzae. Next base: position 1,057,607 of record JNVV01000004.1, read on the forward strand.
CGGGCCGGGGCGTCCCTTGTCATCCTCCAAGCCTCCCAAGCAACACTAGCCTCTGGGCGCTTGACTTACTAACTGGCCGACGCACAGGCAACATCGCGTCCCTCGTCATCGTGCCCATCTTCCGCAAACGTTTCGGCATCGACAAGCAATCCGAGGCCGACTACGCCAACACAAAGGGCTGGATCGTCGCTATCGCTACCACCGGCGCCGTCTTTGGCTGTCTGACTTGCGTGTGGCTCACCCAGCGCCTCGGCCGCACGCGCACCTTTCAATTCTTTACGCTCATTTACATCGCCGGCGTCCTGGGCCAGGCCTTTAGCAACGGCAATTTGGCTGCTCTCTATGCGACGCGTGTCATCTCCGGTATTGGCATCGGCGCGACCACGGTTCTCCCATCCGGTTAGATGCTCCAATGCTCCAAAGGCCCCTGGACGGGGCCGCCATGCCACGCCCTGCGCTTCTCATACTAACAAGCCTACCCCTGGACTAGTCTACATCACCGAGATCGCGCCGCAGTCCATCCGCGGCCTGCTGACGCTGCAGTACACGTGCTGCCAGCAGCTGGGCGTCGTCTTCGGCTTCTTCTTCAACTACGGCATCACGCGCTACCATGCCGACACGGACGTGCAGTGGATGCTGCCCACGGCGCTGCAGGCGGTCCCGGCCATCACCTGGGGTCTCGGGACCCTGTTCACGCCCGAGACGCCGCGGTTCCTGCTGATGCAGGGCAAGCGGTCCAAGGCGCTGGCCACGCTGTGCCGGTTCAGGGGCCTGCCCGAGGACCACGAGTTCATCCAGGCCGAGTTCCAGGGCATGGAGACGCAGCTCAACCACGAGATCGAGGTGGTCGCCGGCGCGGGCACCTGGGACCTCGTGCGCGAGACCTTTGCCGGCAAGCCCAACCGCCGGCGCTTTATTTTGATGCTCGCCTGTCACGTCTTCGGCCAATGGTCCGGCGCCAATGCCATCACCCAGTACAGCCCCACCATCTTCGGCTACCTGGGCGTCCAGGGCACCGAGTCGCGCTTCCTGGCCACGGGCATGTACGCGGTGCTCAAGTTCGTCACCGTCCTGCTCTTCTCGGTGTTCGTCATCGACTTCATCGGCCGCCGCCGCTCGCTCATGACGGGCATCGCGCTGCAGATCGTCACGCTCGCCTACGTCGGCGCGTACCTGGGCGCCACCAACGGCCGCACCGTCGCCCAGATAGAGGCCGACCCGCAGGCCATGGCGGCCAGCCGCGGCGCCATCGCCGCCATCTACCTGCACGCCGTCGCCTGGTCCATCGGCTGGTTCTCGATCCCGTACCTCGTCTCGGCCGAGGTGTTCCCGCTGCGCATCCGGTCCATCAACATGTCGGTGCTCATGGCGGTCCACTGGGCCATGTACTTTGGCTGCAGCAGGGCCATGCCGTCGCTGCTGGCCGCCACGGACCGCTACGGCGCCTTCATCTTCTTCCTGTGCATCTGCTCCATCTCGCTCGTCTACGTCTACCTGGCCCTCCCCGAGACGTCGGGCCGCTCGCTCGAGAGCATGGACAAGCTGTTCGACACGCCCTGGCACCAGGTCCACAAGATCGCCTACCCGACCGCCGAGGACCTCAAGCCGGCCGCCCGCGAGGTCATGATGTCCGACGACGAGTCGCCCAAGGGCCGAGGCTCGGAGGGCTCGAGGAAGCATGTCGAGAATAACCGTGTGTAATACTATGTGTCGGCAAGGTTATGCGTGGCTGCTTCCTAGCACATAGGTACCTACCTAGGTAGGTACCTCTGCATCTATGCAGCCGCTCTATCCGTGTCGGCATGTTCCTATATACCAACTGCCGAGTGCCAGACAAGAAATAAAGCCAGCTCGAGCTGCTCTTTCCACCTCTATGCCAATTGCCAACATCAGTGCTACCTTGTGCAGAACCCTGCTTCTCCCAGCCTCCCTCTATTGGCCCCATAAGCCACGAGGGAACGCAAGCCAAGAGCGGGGAAAGCATCCTGAAATCGTTCTCCCCAAAAACGTAGTCAGTCAGACGCCATGGTGCAACCAGCGACGGGGGCTCATGCCAGGGTTTGGCCCCGGACCGAGGCCGGTGGAGATCCTGGAATGTGGGGATATCTCGGGGCCAGTCCGACGAAGCCATGGCAGTGTATTTTTCGATAGCCCGAGTAACGCATGTTAAGATTCTTCAATATCTTAGCTTGGCAGGATTTGGTGTTATGAGTCAACGCTTGATCCGTGCAGTGCATCTTATTCGGTTATTCAATAGGATTATCACAAGCTACCTAAATTACCTAACCTATGAACCCTTCCAGCTATTGATACTCCCTCCACCCTATTTTAGCTCTCCCATCTATCCAACAAGTGTGGAGCCCATGCACCAGACCAACAAAACATTTTATCCGTCTCTGAGGAACTACGGAAAACTACATGAACGCTTAGCAGGCAGGATGACCCGCTGTCATCATGTTCACCTATGCGTTCAGTCTCTCCGGACGCTTCCCTTCGGCTCTACCGGAAGCACGCTTGGTTTGGTGACCATCCAGGATCAAGCTCTTAAAATCGCCAATAAACCGTCTCCCGGAGATACCCACCTCTTTTGTCTCGACTTTAAGTTGCATGTCCTAGTAAAAATGAACCAGGTTCCAAAGTTAGCTTAGGTCAACTTATCAATGCCGACTAGGAACAGGCAATTTAGCTCAGAAAACCATAGGGGATGATGTACTCACTTACCAGAGACGTGATGAACTTCCTTGCTGAGCTCTCGTCACTGGGGGTAGATACCAGGGCTGGCGTCTCCTTGTTCAGAGGGTCCCTAATCTCGCGTGCGACTTCGTCTCCCGGGCCCTGCTCGAGGATCTTTGCTATCCCCTCTTCCATCTTGGTTGCCTCCAGGTACCGCTCCTTTCTCACAGGCTCGCATCTCAGCCTATCCAGGATCTCAGCTCTCGTAGTGTCTACCTTCTTCACAAAGTTCTTGTCTTCCGGCCGCGACGCGGCGAGGGCCTCGATGTGGATGACGAGCAGCCAGAGTTTCGTCGTCAGTGTCTGGGGGTGGTTCTTGCCGAGGCGCAACTCCTGTGCGAGGAAGATTTCTTCAGACATCCGCTCAATATCTGCCCAGGATGGTGGCGCAGACGCGTCAGGCTTGTCAGGTTTCGCCAGGCCTCGCTCCGGCGCCAAATCCAGGGGTACCCAGATTCCCATGGTCAAGGTGGTGATGAGGAGCTCCCTCTTGGCCGAGAAATTCCCCTGAAATCATTCTCTGAGGCATGCGGATCCAGGCGGCTCTCCGCTCGGTTTAGAAACTCCTCTGCACGTTGAGTATCGCCCAAACTCCAGTAAAGTTTGGCCTTCTTGATATCGGCGGATGGTTTGTTTGGGCTATCCGACAAGCTCACGGAAGAGTGTCTCCTGGAGGAGTCTGAGTGGCATGGCGGCAAGACAGCGCCTTTCGCAGGAAGACTGGATGCTAGCTGGTGCGGTGAGAGCAGCGCCTGATATCTGCTGACATCCCGGGAGGGGACTGCCAAGCTGTGAGCTCCTGCCGAGTTTAGGGAGATGCGAATAGGTCGTCTATGTGATGCTTCAGCAGGAGGGCGGAAGGTGAAAGATTCAATGACAATGTTCGTAAAATCGCCTGGCGCGTTCCAGCCCGGCCGCGCCTCATGCGAACTCCTCCGGAAGAGACTGGTCAGTCCCCGCACTCCCATGCGAATCATTCCCACGTACCATCCCCCTCTTGCTTGTTGCCAGTAAGTTGGTACTTCAAAACAGGTTCCGGGAGCTGAGGCCCCTGCCGCGTATGTTCGTCTCCCGCAGCGCCCGATCGTTTGCCAAGCATTTTGGTTATTCGAGGGATGACTTTGGGGTCCAGGTTCAAGAACCTCTTGTCTATTTCTTGCAGTTCCTCGAAAAAGCCAGTAATTGCAGTTTGCTTAGGGTTATCGAGGATCGTTGGCAAGTGCTCGCGGTACAGGGTCTGATCATGGTACAGGTTCAATGCCTCTGATATCACATCGGAGACATCATCAATGAAGATGACGGATCGTGTTCTCAGGACGGTTGCCCGGCTGCTCTGGTCCCAAATTAGGTATTTGATGACCCAACATCCTAGGCCGTGCCCGATGAGCACAAAGGTTGGCATGTCGGCATCTTGGGGCTGCGCAGTGGCCTCGAATTTTTCCCTCGAGCCTGGTCGTGGGGTTGGCTGGGGCGCGTGACAATTTCGTAAAAGGCGGCCAAGTTCTCTTGCCTCCTCCTCGAACGTGGACTTGCCGACGAGAAGGTCAGTGTTGCGGAATTTATATTGACCGACCTGTGCATCGTGCCTCTTGAACGACTAGTTCTTGGATGCCCCGTGCGCCACCTCCTCCACCCCGTGGCGAAATGTGACTTGGACTTTTTCAAGCCGTGACTGCCGTGGACGATTACGACGTGAATATTCGCACTCCCAGGCTCTTCCTGTCGGTCGATGGGCCCAGACTCGTTGGTCGATGTGGTTGCCCATGTGTGTGCGCGCTCGTTTTGCGTGCTCCCCCCTGCCAATTGGGGCGTAGTTTTGCTGGCCATGGGGAGATCAGTTGCCATTCGGGTGCTTGGCTGGGCAATGAAGTTCCCAACCCGGTTTATCCGAAAGGTTAAGCAGAATGAATGCTGCCGCAGCCGGCTAGAAGCTACAGGCGTGTCCTAGAATAGGTTGAGACAATTGATATTGTCGGAGAATCTCGCGTATAACAGTCAGGGCCCTTTCAGAAAGATGGGTGCCGGCAACGTGAGGAGGTTTAGGTGCCAGTCGAGGAAGGGCGAGATTCTTTTTTCCACTTCTCCCTTTTTTTTTCTACGGGGATCAACCAGTAGGATAGCACCGAAACAAAGTCAAGGGCCTGGATGGCGCCACGTAGAAGGCGGCTTAATTACCTTGCCAATGACTAAGGGCAGGTTTGGTGGTAAATGGTTTTTTTGGTTTTTCGTTTTTTGCTAGTTTTTTGGTGCTTGAAAATCCCTTTACCAACAAGTGCATTTAGAGCTTAAAACGTTTGGTTAAAAAAGAACTAGTTAATTAACAGTTAAAAATTTGTTTTTATCAAGTTTTGTAAAAATTACATCAGATTTAAATTTGGAAATGTAAGGAGGCCCGTCGCGATAGAGAGGGTCGCCAGAGGAGGGTCTCAGCCTCCCTGGTGGGGCTGCGCCCTGTGGAGGCCTGAGACACCCAGACACGTGACGGGGCCCAAAGGGCCATGCTACTTAGGCGGCTTGGTTGAGGCAATCCGACGATTGCTACAACCAAGCTGAAGTTGTCGTATCTACCCTATAGCAATATAGGACTTCTACCCCCTAATTACCGTCTGGTATTATCGTGATCACTTCGTACAAGCCTTCGGCTTACCTCGTGACATTCTTCAGCTTTTACACCCTTTTTGGGAGTACGAGCTGATCACTATGGTCCAAGACGGTTAATCGAACGCGACACCCGGAAAGCCAGCCCCGACGGGGTTACGCCCTCCGGTGATAACGGTAATGAGGCTTACAACGCGCTTACAAACGGTACGTCGTGAGCCGGCACCCCCGCCCGCCGAAACCGCGTTTAACCAATTTAAGCAGGACCTACGAAACCTTATACAGGAAGGGGGCAGCGGCGCCTTCCGCGACCTCCTGGATCGCGTTAGCCGCCATTCGCAAAAGCGAACCCGACCCGTTAATCGGGCCTCCGCCTTTACCCACGACCCCGATTCCGAAAAAAACGTCGATTACGTATACGAAAACCGACGTAACCTCGTTAATCGTCGCAAAAAGGAGCCCCCGCGCAAAAAATACGGTCCCCCGAAACCCGAGCATAAGGAAGGACGGTATTAAAAATACCGATAAAAGGAGTTAACGATGCGAGGAGCCCGATCTCTAAAGCGCGACGAACCCCGATCCCGTAGCCCTTCTAGCTACGGATTTAAGGACATTTTCCGCAACTTACGATCTTTTTATCACACCTACCGCATAAGGTCGGACCAATCGCGCGCTCCAATTTGACGTTTCGAGTCCCCCGAACCGGACGACCGCCGCCTTATAAAGGAATACCGCGACGGAAGCACGGCCTAAATGATAGAACTTTTTCGAAAAATCCTATCATCCAGATCCCGAAACCACGCCCTTATACCGCGTTATAACAGACCCCCGAAGTATAGCGTTAATACTTTTAAGGCTAACGCCACCCCTTTGGAGGTGAGGAACTGGGTTTAAAGCATTAAAAAAGGGAATGCGTTATACGATAGCGCCCCCGATTGGGTGCAAGTAATTTGGGCAATGCCTTCGTTATATTACGAAATAGCCGCCAATTAGAGGACTTACGCCGAGGGGCTGTACGGTTTAGCTAAATCCTACTAGTAGCTATGGACGGATTTCGTTAACTACTTCGAAAAGGGACGAATCGACCCGACTATCCAAATCCATTATAGCTGGATTAGCTACAAGCAGTTACACCAGGGTTATTAAAAATCCCCGGTATCGTTCTTTACCAAATAGCAAATATTAGTATAAAAGATTGAACTTAAAGCTTCGTGGATGGACCTTTAGCAGCTATTTCGCCTATCGAAAAAGTTTTCCTTCCATTTGCAAAATTGGTTAAGTTGGTAGCCGACGCGCAAACCAATTAGGACACTTTTAAAAACGTTGCTAACGCAGCCGAAAGGAAATGGGCTGTTAAAAAGGGCAAGCCTTCCGGTAAAACGTTCGAGTATCGCTAATCCCAAAAGCTTTATAGGAATTAGCACCTTTTAAGATACCACTCCCGAGGAAGGGACGGACGAAAAGGACGGCTTAACCGGCAAAATAACCGCCGGCTTAACGGCCGTAATAATTCGCGCCGTTTCGACTTCAAACGGCAGGACTCCCGCCGTTATAAAAAAAGGTTAGGAAATTATCAATTCCCTAAATCCAGCACGCCCTAAGCAAAAAAGCTATCGAGCTACGACGGCAAAGCCAAACGAGCAAACCATACGGGACCGAAGCCCGGGATATGCTACAATTGTGGAAAAACGGGTTATTAGGCCGCTAATTGCCTTGCCAAACTTAAAAAGGTAAAAGCAATCGACGTTTAGTACCCCGAAAACGACGAACTCGATTACGACCGTAAAAGTAACGGCAGCGGCGAAAACGAGCATGCCTTAGCTCGAAACGACCGTTATTATTCCCAAATAAAATATAACGATAAGTCGGGAAACGAAGACAGCCGTTAAACGACCCCTACTTTCGCGGCTTTAACATTTTTAACATAAAGGCTATGGCCGTTCCTTTAGGACGGGTATAAACGTTTAAACGACAAAACGATAAGTTAAAGTGCTAATAAACCTAAATATAAACGCCGTAACGAATATAGTAAGCTATAAATTTATTAGGAAGTTTAAATTTCCCGCGGCTTTCGAATTGATCCCCGAGCTTATTAGAATTTAAAGCGCACTTATTAAATGTTATAAGGCTTATTACATTATTTTAAAAGCCTAAAATCGAAAGGGCCAAAAGCGGACCATTACCGCGCTATTTTACGCTATCCGCAGGAATGCGAACGTATTAAATATTTTTATTAGGCATTTTACAATAGCCCAAAAAAGTATTAACTTATTTAACGCCGACCAGTCCTGGGAATTTGAAACGATACGCGTTTTTAACCCAAATAATTGGGCGGCCGCCGTTGTTTCGGGCTTACTAATATACTAAATGCAGCTAACGAAGGCCGTTATCGGGCATATTACGGTAACGTATTACTAGCTTAATGCATACGAGCTTACGGTCCCTTTATTTAATGATAAGGACGAAAAAAAGCTGGCCGAACCCTTTAACCCGCGCCTTTAAACCTATGCTAACGTGTTTTCGAACCGACGGGCTAAAGCACTTCCATTGCTAGAAAGAGCGGAATACGCTATCGAATTAGAAAAAAGGACCAAACCCCTAATGGGCGCCCTATACCCAACTTCGGAAAAGCAAATAGTAGCGTTAAAGGAATACCTCCAAAAAAACCTGGCTTTGGGAAGGGTTAACCCCTCCGAGGCCGACGCAGGATCCCCCGTGCTGTTCGTCCTTAAAAAGGACGGCACGTTGCGTTTATGCGTCGATTACCGCGCCTTTAACCGAATCACTCGCAAAAACCGATATCCCCTGCCGCTTATTTTTAATTTAATAAATAGGCTGGCAAAAGCGAGGTGGTTTTCTAAACTGGATTTAAAGGACGCATATTATCGCATCCGGATTAAAAAGCAAAATTAATGGAAAATAGCTTTCCGTACCAAATACGGGCTGTTTAAATACACTGTTATGCCTTTCGGATTAACTAACGCCCCGTTAACGTTTTAAACCTACATGCATCGAGCGCTGGCAAGGCTAATAAACCACATTTACGTGGTATATTTCGACGATATCATCGTATTTTCCCAAACTAAAGAAAAGCACGAAATGTATGTAAAGCAAATTTTAAAACGACTCCAGCTATACGAGCTATACGCAAAGCAGTCCAAATGCAAGTTTTTCTAAAACCACGTCAAATTCCTAGGCTTCCGGGTTTTTAAAGAAAGCATTTCCATAAACCCTAATCGCACAAAAGCCATTTAAAAGTGGCAACCACCCGAATCCTATAGGGACATCCAAATGTTCCTGGGCTTCGCTAACTTTTACCGCAAATTTATCCCTAGCTATTCGCGCGTGGTCGCACTTATAACCGAGCTGTTTAAAGGCAGCTAAAACGGCAAAAAGAAGGGGATGTTCGATTGGCCGCCGTCGGCAGCCAAGGCATTCGAAGGATTAAAGGAAGCCTTTGGGAACGCCACCATCTTAAAACATTAGAACCCGATTAAAAAAATACGAGTGGAAACAAACGCTTCCACGAAAGCCATTTCTAGCATTTTGTCGCAACTAACAAATGGCAGATAGCACCTTATAGCCTTCTACTCCCGCAAACTAACCAACGCGGAGCAAAAATGGGCTACGGGCTAGCAGGAGCTGTTAGCGATTATCGAATCGCTGGAGCATTAGCGATAATATTTGGAAGGAGCTTTTAAAATGTTTACAATACTAACGGACCACCAAACCCTAAAGGGAGTAATCCAAACACCCGCAAAAAACCTCCGCGGAAAGCTGGCACGTTAGGTATATAAGCTGTCGCAATTTAATTTTAATATCGAACATAAAGCAGGCAAAACCAACCCCGCCGATAGTTTATCCAGGAAGCTAAATTATATAGGGGGAAAAATTATATACGAGAACGTCGTCCCGTCTTTAGTAGCCAAATTGAATTTGCTGCCGCATTTGCCAAATAAATTAACCTAACAAATAGCTACATTAACGATTTAAAAGAACTGTCCAGATGTTATAAAGCAATATGTGCAAGCTGCAAAAAAGATTCCGATTCGGGTTCGCGACCTAAAAAAAAGGCAACGCGCCCGCTTAAAAGGGAGTAATTATAACGTCGACCTTTTAAATTATTTTACCCGAATCGATACCTTTATAAAAAGGAAGGACGAAAAACAAATGCCGTTAAAACCTCGCTTAAAACGGGCACGTTCGGAAATTGTCACACGGAAGAACCTGTGGACTCACCTAATCGGCCCCACAAAAGGTCCGGGAACCGGTATAGGTGCCTAACGGCCCCGAGGCCCAAAGGCCGAAGGCCGGAGGGGCAGTGTGAATCATGTATTCAATACTTCGCACGGATCACAAGGTGGTTTATATAAACCCTGCCATCTCCTATGTCCTCCATGAGAGATTCCTTCTTCCTTAAGCATCTTTTGAGCCCATAGAAAGATTATTTGCAATTTAGAGATTCTTTTTCTAAGCCGTTTTTGACCCCTTGTTACAAATAATTTTTCTACGCTTTGCCCCTTAACGGAAGCCTTACTATCTTTCCTCCTAAGCTTTGGAGAGGCCCTGTCAGTCGGCACCCCCAAGCCCCAACTGTTGCCTTTTTTAGCGAATAAAACCTTGGGGCCACACCACAGACATTTTAACTGTTACCGGTGTTTTCGAACGGGTGAAAGCGAGAAGAATATATAAGACGGTCGTTTTACTTTTTCAGTCGCCCTGGCGAAATCACGGGATTCCAAAGGAGGCAGGAAGATTTCCTTTGTACGTTTGGGACTTTACGCTGCCTAGGAATACAAGGAACCGGACCCTTTTATTTCGTTTGCAACGACATTTCCTTCCCTACCAAGCGACTTCGGCATGCCGGCCGGGGAATCAACAAAATCCCCTTTTTTGCCCAGCGATTCCGGTATACCTGCCGATACGATGCCGGCCCAATTTGGAAAAGCGGCCGGAAAAGCCCCCGAAGGCCTCTCCCGGTCTGCACCGGAAGAACGTTAAAATACCCCTATGCTCGACGATTAGGGGGCACTTATCCTTTATTCGGCACCCCCCTTCGATATGGCCTTTGAACAACAAGCCCTTATATCCGTGGGACGCCTTTAGGACCCCCCGGGCTGGATGACCGAAATCCAGCGGGAATTTATTAGTACGCACGAAGCAATTTCGGCCCTATTTCGAGGTGTGAGCCAGGAAATCCTCGCCGACCGGGAACAAATCCGCGAAATCAGGACCTATTACGACCACATCACCCACGCGTACAATACCGTCGTCTCTTTATATAAGGAAGGCTTGATCGCTTTTGCCGAGCAACAAAAAGCATTCCGGCAACGGATTATCGGAGAAAGCTAGGCATTTGCATAACAAGTTTGGGCTACGATTGCCACTTTGGCTAAAGAGCAACAAACACGTTCGGAGGCCCTAATTCAGCTCCGGAACGTTACTCGGGCCCAACAAAACCACTTGCAAAACCTACAAGCACGACTTTCCACTTTCGAAAAGGGAGTCACTAACTGGGCCGTCGATAAGGATACCCAAATCCAGGATCTCCTGACCAAGGAGCATATTTCGCCCGAGGCCCTTACCGAAGCCGAGCGACGCATATTGGCCCAAACTCGCCAGCTTGTTAAGGACGCTATACGGGAAAGCCGGCGGTTTATAGCACAAAGAAAGCGGCCTAAATTAGCTATTGTACTCTCGGCCCTGTAACGATCGTTTTAATAACCCGGATCAAACCGAAGCTCTCCTTAGGACGTACCCGTCCCTATTAGGGAAAATAAGGCCGAAATTGATACCGATATACTTCCGCCTTCCGCTTTTAAACAAATAAGCTCGATGGCGCGGGAACGGATCGTTAGATCGAACGCCGGCTTGCTGGCCGCATAAATGGAAAGGACCCTAAGGGATTTACAAACCCAAGCAAACCAAGCCCGCACAAGCATTACGCCGGGACGGACATAAGGACAACCCGCCGGTAATCCGGACTTTTCGGACTTTTCGGAATCGGATGATAGCGATAATAACCTGCCACCAAGACCTCCTAACCAAAGGCTACGGCTGTTCCGATCACCCTTTCCGCCAGGCGATAGGGCTTCGCAACCCCTTAGGGGAATTCCCTAAAGCACGGTTTTTATGGTTAACCCCGTGCAATTTAAAACCCCTAGCGTTTTTGAAGGGGATCGCACTAAATTTAAAAACTGGTGGTTCGTGGTATAAGCTTATATAAACGCCTGCCCCTAAAGCTTTACGGGTAACCCGTACCGTATCATTTGGGTTAAGTCCCTCCTAAAAGGAGCCGCCCTCCAATGGCACGTAGCCAGGGCACGTTTATTAAAATCCATGAACGTTTAAAATTCTTGGAAAGGATACGCTTCGTTGTTAGAGGAACATTATAAGGACCCTAATAAGGAACGAACCGATGCCAAAAAGCTCCAATCCTTAAAGTACAACGGCGATATCGTTAGCTACCTAACGGAGCTGGGGCAGTATAATATTACTACCCGATGGACCGGTACGACCTTCCGGGATTTCGTCCGATCTTTGCTACCCGAAGGTATTACCAATTTGGTATATGCTAATAAAGGTCGAATCCTTACGGACGACGCCGAATTCCTCGAAGCTTTCCAGGAAGCAGGGATCACTTACGAGCAAAAGCTCGCGGATAGAGCCTCCATTAAGGCTTTGATGTAAGGAACGGGCCAAAAGGAAAAGGGAAAAGACGAGCCCGCTTCGAATTAGGAGCGCTCGAACGCGGGCCGTCGCCGCGGCAAGGGCTCCAAAGACAGGAACCCAAGTCCATCCTCAAGCTCCCGTTCCGGAAAGAAGGCCAACGATAAAAAGGCCGCCGACAAAAAGAACAACATTTGGACTACTACCAAATTGGCACTCGAAGGAATCGAATAACGCGATATCGACGCACGAAAGTTGGCCAAAGCCGACTGCTGGCGCTGCGGAAGAGAAGGGCACTATACGTTAAAATGCTACGCCAAAAAGGACACCAACGGCAAAGAACTCCCTCCTATACCAGCAAAAACGGCCGGTGCCAAATCCATTTTTAAACGCCCTGTAACGGACGAATAGGAGGAACAGCTACAGGCCAAAAAGGCTAAAATCGCTGGCCTCACCTTAGAAGCCCCGAGCGAACCACGAATCTTTAAATTATCAGATTCGGAATCGGACGATGACTGTTGACAACCATCGACCGTCGCTGCTGTACGAAGGCCTTTAACGGATAGGGAACTCGTAAGGCCAATCCTTCGCATGTATATACGGGCGAGGGGATCGAAGGAGATACCTGTCCGGGTCCTTTTAGACGGAGGCAGCGATACGAAGGTCATGTTAAACAAAATAGCGAAGCAACTCCCGGGTCACCTGGTTGATAGAGCTATCCCTCGCGTAATGACCTCCTTTTTAGGGAAAATCGAACCAGAGGCCGGAAAGCAACTAGTAGTCGACGTTACCCTCCGGCACAAAACGCACTATTTTACAGAAACGTTCGAAATTAATCCTACGGATCCAGATTGCGATATTATCCTGCCCTTCGCATAGCAAAGGCAACACCCACCGCTGGGGTTACTGGATCGCGACTTTCGGGATATCCGGATGAATTCGAATAAATGCCGGAAGTGCAACAAGCCCCGGGCCCGGAAGCCACAGGACTTACGGCCCCTAAAAGGCTTACGCTTTCGGGAGGATATGAAAACGGTCGAACCCGTAGTTATTGCGGCCATTAAGTACGGGCATGGTATTCCTTCCTTTAAGGAAGTGGCCAAAGCAGATTCGGACGGCCTCGAATCGGTATTAGAGGAGTTTAGGGAGTTCCTTCCTATTATAACGGAAGCGGCCGTTACCCGTTTTCCCGATTATCAGCCCTGGGATTACGAAATTCACCTAAAGGAAGGAGCCCAATTAACCTATGGCCCCTTATACCAAATGAGCTAAAGGGAGCTGGACGTTTTAAAGCTTTGGCTGGAAAAGCATGTGCGAACCGGCAAGGTTAGGCCATACAAAACTGCTAACAGTTCGCCCCTTATGTTCGCAAAAAAGAAAGACCCCTTCGATCCCTTAAGGGTGGTGGTCGACTATAGGGACGTGAACGCTAAAACGATTCCGATTCGGTGCTTTATCCCGCTTATCACGGAACTCCAGGATCGATTTCGGAATGCCAAATGGAAAACGAAGATCGACCTTAAAACCGGGTTTAACCTAATTCGAATGAAAAAAGGTTACGAATAGCTTACAGCTTTCCGCTGCAAATACGGCGTTTTCGAGTTTACGGTTATGCCTATGGGCCTTATCAACGCCCCCGCCACCTTCCAAAGCATGATGAACTATATTTTTATGGACCTTATCGATGCCGGGCTCCTTGTGTATTTGGATGACCTTTTAATATACGCAAAAACTAAGGAATAACACGATAGTTTGGTAAAGGAAGTGCTTCGCCGCCTTACCAAATATAACTTGGCCGTGGCCCCTCGCAAATGCGTTTGGGGGGTATACGAAGTCGAGTTCCTTGGTCACATAATAGGACCCGAGGGCATCGCTATATCTAAGGATAAGGTTAATGCTATCATCCAATAAAAGGCCCCTAACTGCTTTAAGGACTCCCAATCGTTCGTCGGCTTTGCTAACTTTTATAGGAGGTTTATTAAAGGGTTTTCAGGAATCGTTAGGCTTATAACGACGGCTAACGCCCTGTTTAAAAGCTAATAGCGATGGACCCCCGAAATGGAACAGGCCTTCGAAGCTTTTAAAGTCGCTTTCGTTTCGCTTCCGATATTCCGGCATTTTAATCCGTTTTTCCCGGCGCAAGTCGAGGTAAACGCTTCGGACTTTGCCTTTGGAAGGGTGCTATCCTAAAGGGACCCCGAAACCAACAAACTGCACCCCGTTGCCTTCCATTCACGAAAAATGTCGCCCGCCGAAATTAATTATAAAATCCACGATAAGGAACTTTTAGCGGTCGTTAATTGTTTCGCTAGGTGGAGGCATTACTTCGAAAGGGCAAAGCACCGGATAAAGGTTTATACGGATTACCGGAACCTTGAATATTTCCTAACGGCTAAAGTCCTTAATTAAAGGTAAGCTAAATGGGCACAACAATTGGCTAGTTATTAGTTTATAATTAATTACCGGCCAGGAAAGCAAAATAAAAAGGCCGATATGCTATCGAAATTACCCCAGCACAAGCCTAAAAAAGGGGGGAGTAAGGATTAGCCGATTACGACGATCCTGTAAAAAAAACATTTCCTAGTAAGAATTTCGGCTTTAGAAGGATAAGGAGATAACCTTATGGAAAAAGCTTTGCCGTAAGGAGCACCTTTTTTCCTTTTGTCCCTAGGCCGGCTTTGTAGTATTCCAGTTCTAAAGTGGGCTACGGAATTTACTAACAAAGTTAAACAAATTGGTATATCGGATTCCAAATACCAGGGCCGCCTTTAAAAGCCCAAAAAGGGTGAAGAAGTTAAGGATGGCCTCTTTTATTATAAGGAAAGATTGTAGGTGCTAACGGAAGCTTTGCAAAAAGAAGTCCTCGAATCCGAATATGATACAAAAGTCGCTGGATATATGGGTATGGATAAAACCTTCGAGTTAATTACTTGGCACTTTTAGTGGCCCAATATCGAAGCAAAAGTCCGGGAATACGTAAGGGGATGCCTGGAGTGCTAACGCAATAAAGCCCTAAGGCATGCCCCCTTTGGACCCCTATAACCTATAGAGCTGCATTACCAGCCCTGGAAAACGGTGGCTATGGACTTCATCACGGACCTCCCTTTAAGCGATGGGTGCGATTCAATTTGGGTAATGGTAAACCCTTTTACCAAGATGGCGCATTTCGTCCCCTTTAAAGTTGAGGGTAAAAAGTCGGATGACCTTATCCGCATTTTCGCCAAAGAATACTAGCGATTGTACGGTGTGCTTTTGGATATTATCTCTGATAGAGATTCCAGATTTACGAGCCATTTGTAGAAAGATTTCCTCCGTTTGGTAGGCATTAAGCCAAAAATGAGCATTGCCTTCCATCCCCAAACGGATGGACAAACCGAAAGGCTTAACCAAAGCTTGGAAGCCTACTTTAGGTTTTTTGTAAATTACGAAATGACCAATTGGGTCGAGCTATTACCTACGGCGGAATTTGCCTATAACAATATATTTTCGGCAAATACCTCCATTACTCCCTTTTTCGCCAACTACGGGTACCACCCAGCTTCCAATAATCCCCCTTTCCTAGGACGAGTACGCAATCCAACAAGCCAACTCTACCGGCATTGGATGACCCAGGTGCACGAAGAAGCCAAACAACACTTCGAGAAAGCCCGGGAACGAATGAAGCATTGGGCCGACAAAAGGAGAAGCCCTTCGCCGGTCCTTACCGAAGGACAGTTCGTTATGTTAAACGCCCGGCACATAAAGACCCGTCGCCCCGCCAAAAAACTCGATGCCAAAATGCTCGGGCCCTTCCGGATCCTTAAGGTTATTTCTCCTACGGCGGTACGACTAGCCCTGCTTAAAACCTGGAAAATCCATAACGCTTTCCACGTGTCCTTTATCGAACCCTACCGCTTTGGCATTTAGGCACGACCTGACCCTGACCAGGTACTACGGGAGGCCCCCTCGGTTATAGGAGATTTCGTTGTAAAAAAGGTTATGGATTCCATGGATACAGGCGGAAAGGTTCGTTACTTTGTCCGATGGGAAGATTACCTACGCAAAAAGGACTGGACGTGGGAACCTTGGGAGCATTTCGATACCGACGGGTTTAAGCAACACGTTGTTGCCTTTCATCGGCTCAACCCCGATAAGCCTAGGGACCCCCGCGTGCCACAAGATATAGGCACAGCCGCATCCCTTAAGCGGGCTTCAAAAGGTTTCGAGACGCGCCCTAGGAAGAGGAGGATAGTGTCACACGGAAGAACCTGTGGACTCACCTAATCGGCCCCACAGAAGGTCCGGGAACCGGTATAGGTGCCCAACGGCCCCGAGGCCCAAAGGCCGAAGGCCGGAGGGGCAGTGTGAATCATGTATTCAATACTTCGCACGGATCACAGGGTGGTTTATATAAACCATGCCATCTCCTATGTCCTCCATGAGAGATTCCTTCTTCCTCAAGCATCTCTTGAGCCCATAGAAAGATTATCTGCAATCTAGAGATTCTTTCTCCAAGCCGTCTTTGACCCCTTGTTACAGAAATCGCTAAAAGTAACCAGTCTTTACGGCCTGGGCTGCAAATGGCTATATAAATCCCTATCGCAGCCTTTATTCGCAATAAAAAACGAAAGTGGCAAACAAAGCCTAGCCTAAAAGGTAACTTAAAAAAGTCCGCGACGGCTTAGCCCCGGGCAAAAGAAAAACTGCTGGCAAAGGAGTTTGGAGCTGGGAGCGTTATTTATAACCAATTGCTCCCTCGCCCTATTATTATCGAACTAATAAAAGATAAAACGGCCAGGGCCGATAAACCAGGCCGAGCAACATACCAATTGGTCAGGCGGTTGCAAACGCAGGACCAAGAAGTTGTCGCATTGCGTGCTTTGGTAAAGGACAGCGCCGGGATCCAAAAAGATCAGCCCGCTAGGACAAACGTAGCCGCCTAGAGAGGCAATACCGCGCAGAGACGCGATGCCGCGCAAAAACGCGATGCCGCGCAAAGACGCGATGCCGCGCAAAGACGCGATGCCGCAAGAAGCGATGCCATATAAAAACATAATGCCGTGCAAAAACACGATGCCGCGCAAAGACGCGATGCCGCAAAAAGCGATGCCATACAAAGATATGATGCCGTGTAGAGATACGATGCCGCGTAAAAACGCGATGCCGTTAAAAGCGATACCGCCGAAGAAGGCGATGCCGCGTAAAGACGCGATGCCGCCAAGGAAGGCGATGCCGCGCAGAGACGCGATGCCGCTGGAAGCGATGCCGCGCGGAAACGCGATGCCGCCGAGGAAGGCGATGCCGCTAGAAGCGATGCCGCGCGGAAACGCGATACCGCTAAGGGAGGCGATGCCGCGCAAAGCCGCGATGCCGCCAGGGAAGGCGATGCCGCTGGAAGCGATGCCGCTAAAGGAGGCGATACCGCGCTTAAACGTGATGCCGCCGGAAGGAGCGATGCCGCCCAAAGAGGCGATAAGGCTAGGAAAGGCCGAACCACCCACAAAGGATACCATATAAACGAAAACGGAGTTTTGTACTTCCGGGGACGCTTGGTAGTACCTGCCCAAAAAGCGTTAAAAACCTAGATCATGGCTTAGCACCACGACGACCCCCGGGCCGGACATTTCGGAATTTATAAAATAGTAGAACTTATTAAACGCAAATTCCACTAAAAAAAACCTGGATAAAAATATCGTAGCTTACGTTAAATCGTACCAGGCATGCCAGGGAGTTAAAGTGCTTAAACACAAACTTTATAACGAGCTGCAACCGCTCCCATTACCGGAGCATCCATTTTAAAAGATTAGCTTGGATTTTATTACAAAGCTACCCGAATGCCCAACTTCCACAAGACAAACGTATAATGCCGTATTTATAGTAATTAACCGCTTTACTAAATACGCCAAATTTATCCCAATGCGTAAAACCATCTCGGCGTTTATACTAGCCCAAATGTTATAACAGCACGTTAAATGCCAATTCGGCACCCCGGAAGGTATCGTTAACGATAAAGATTCGCTATTAACAAGTTATTTTTGGGCGGAGTACCGAAAAGCTTTGCACTTAGCCCGACGGCTATTTACGGCGTTCCATCCTCAAACCGATAGCTAAATAAAACGCACCTATTAAATACTAACGCATTATTTGCGGATGTTTATTAACCGAAAAAAGTACGGTTAGGTAATAGTATTGCATAAAGCCGAATTTGCGTATAATAACGCTAAATACGAAACTATTAGCGTTAATCCCTTTAAAGCACTATATAAATTTAACCTTCGTATATATAAAATCGTAGTCGACTTTAAAAAAACCAAAATTTAAAAAGTGCTGAAACGGTTACATTATATCCGCAAAATTTAAACCGATATGCGAACTAACTATACCCGTGCTATAAAAGCCCAACGCCGGTACTACAACTAACGGAAATAACTTTAAAAATACTAGGAAAAACAAATCGTTAGCTTATCCATAAAAAACTTCCGGTTCAAAGCAAGGACCTGCAAAATGGCACCTATTTATATCCGGGTACCTATTATAAAAAGGGTTAGCAGCTTAGCATACGAAATATAATTGCCGGAAAAATACAACCGTTTGTATAACGTTTTTTCCGTAACGTTATTAAAACTTTAAAACGATTCCCGTCCGTAACCTCCTAACTTTGCTTTCCCGAAATTGGAAAAGGAAACGGAAGAGTGGGGAATGGAAAATGTTATCGATATACGCGAACAGGAAAAATCCCGATCTTTTTTAATTAAATAAGCAGGATAACCAATGGAATATAATACGTAGGAACTAAAGGAATATTTAAAAAACGCACGCAAGCTAGTTAATACCTATTTAAAAAAAAACGCAAAACGTACCGCAAATAAAATAACCCTATCTTAAGCCCGAAAAAGGGGAAATTGCTAAAAAACCTAACTAAATAAGCCCGAAAAAAAAGGAAAAAACAGTATTAACTAGGACTTGCGACTTTTTTACTAACTAAAAGCCCGCCTTCCATTTGCATTATTTTTACCCGGTAAAATTAAATAACGAAACGATATATTTAAGCCAATCCTTTGCTTTCTCCTCCGTCGTACTATCGCTTACGAGGCCGGCGTCGGAAACTTCCCCCTAAAAACCTACGGGGTTTAAAAAACGGATCCGATACGCGGCCCCGGTTTGCTCGAAATCGAAAAAATGCAAAAGGCGATTGGTATAATTTACGTAAATTATTACTAAAATACGGTTCCGGAGGGTAAGCTAACCCAAATCGGCCAAACGCGCGTTAACCAAACCGAGCTCGCAAAAAAAAAGGGTCCGAATATGCATATACGGACGTTCGATAAAGTTTTAATAACCGCTAGCGATACGTTCCTTATACCGGATGGATATTAGTAAATCGCGAGGAATTGGGAAAAAATAAAACGAATGCGTTAGCTTTTAAAGGAATATTAGCTAATCGGGATACATTAGGGTTAAAACCGCCACGTTTGCAAAAATCCGTCCCCCGTTAATAGCCGAAAACAGCAAATTATAACGAACGTTAAAGTAAATAATAACGGAGGATTTATACAAATTTTCCCATAAAAGCAGGTTGTAAACGGTTTGGAAACGCAAAATTCCGATGGCTGGAAAAGGCAGCCCGTTACGTACCTACCAAACTGCTTCCAATAGGGTGCGGTCCACGCTAAACGGGTATACGCGAAACTTAAAAAATTATATAAATTAAAAACATAATAATATCGGACCGGAAAAGGAATTTATAAAGGACGATAAACCTAACCGCGCCAAATATACTAATAGCAACGACCCGTTTCGAAAAAACCAACGGCATATATTAAATTATACTTGTTATGCTCGCCGCCCCGGAAAAAATCGGCAATATAGCAATTCCCGTAAAGGAATAAACGCCGGTTATCGTAAAAATCGAACGGACCGGCAATTGGCACGATTGTCGCCTAACGACGGTCCTTTTCGGTAAAAAGCCGAAAAGCAAGCAGCTACTTATCGTCGGAAAAATCCGTAAGGTTGCGCAACTTTCGAAAAAGGCTAACGGGATATATAAGCAGCTAAAGCGTTGGATAAAGCCAAACCGGAGCTACTTTAAAAAAAGGAATAGCGGGTCGGAAATAAACGCGCGCGCGTACGTTCGAAACCGTAAACAGGTTCCGGATTACCGTTTGTTTATTATCGGCGAAATCGAAAAGCTAACGCCGGACGGCGGCGTTATCCTTGTAATCGTAAAATATAACCTAAAAAAGGTTAGCTTACGCCCGAAACGAGCGTGTTAGGGGAAGGGACGAAAACGTACGAATAAGCGTACGGTTAATAACGAACGCTAACGATAAAAACGCATACGATAAAAATAGGGTCGCAAGTACGAATCAAATAAACGTTTAGTTGCGCGAGCGTTAAAAAATAGGGAAAAAAAAAGCGCGAACGCAAAATTAATGCAAATAACGCTAAAGCAAACGTAAACGAATAAACAAATTAAAACGTTCGCGTAAGCTTAAACGCGAACCAAAGCAAAAAAGGCAAATTAAATAAAATAATAACAAATTAAAAGGTTATTGTTATTAAAAAAAGGAAAAGGTAAAAAGTTGCCGGGCCGGAAGGGAATTGGATACCCACCGGGCTAGCCGCACTTGCCGCCGCCGTGGCCGGGACCTACCGGACCCCCGCACTTGCCGTTGCCCGAACCCTACCGGAAGTTACTAGGGACTCGCTACAGCCCCAAAAATAAGGCTATTTAAAACTCACGCTACGCCAAACTCGATATTTCCAGTTAAATTGCCATTTCCACCGATAACCCAATTCCAAAATAGCAAATCGAAACTGTTTAGGAAAGGCACCGCTACATCCCTACCAATAGGCGCTGCCGAAACGTTAGCGCCCTAAAAGGGGGATAGTGTAAGGAGGCCCGTCGCGATAAAAAGGGTCGCCAAAGGAGGGTTTCAGCCTCCCTGGTGGGGTTGCGCCCTATGGAGGCTTAAGACACCCAGATACGTGACGGGGCCTAAGGGGCTATGCTACTTAGGCGGTTTGGTTGAGGCAATCCGACGATTGCTATAACCAAGCTGAAGTTGTCGTATTTACCTTATAGCAATATAGGACTTCTACCCCCTGATTACCGTCTGGTATTATCGTGATCACCTCGTACAGGCCTTCGGCTTACCCCGTGACAGGAAAAAACCGTCGGTTTATAGCTTTTGTATGGAAAAAACAAAAAACACCTTTACCACCAAACACGCCCTAAATGACATGGATTCCGTGCCGCCGCCTCAGTTGAGGGACCTCTGTTCGAAGCCGGCCCCCGCGGTGCTCCGCTCCGTACGCTTGTTCCATTGCGCGGATGGAGATGGATATCAGCCATAGGCCATGGGTTGAGGCGAACTCAGTCAATGGCGGTGTGAGTGGCTTGCAGGCAGTATGAGTGCATATGCGCGTGGCTGCATACTTGGCTGATGGAATGATAGCAATCCTTCCATCCATCCTGCTTCGCGGGAAACAATCACGAGGCAGCCTCAGTTGGTAGGCACAGAACCGGTCCAATAGTCGAGAATGCTTAGCCGCCACATCCTACGGGCGTAAATGTTCTGGCTGCTTGACGAACGCCACGCTGCGACTTGACGAGAATTCATGTCAGAGAAGGGGAGGTTGGGGGGTCTGCCCGATAATCAACGGGCGAACCCTCCTGTGTGGGGGAAGCCCCCAGATGATGAAAATGAGCCTTCCTCACATCAGAAGAGACGCCCGCAGCGGGCAGGAAGCGGCCGCAGCCTGCCCTCAAGTGGCAGGTCGGGGAGGAGGGGAGTCCTCGGCCGGCTACCCGTAGGTAGTAAAAATGGCGATCTGCCCCAACGATGGCGCCGCCAACACTTTACGGCATCTCGGCCAACACGTATCACAGCATCTCGCATCTTCTCAGCCCAAATCGTGAACTCGACTCGAAGATGGTGGTGGAACACCTCCAGAAGGAGTACAGCCAGCTCCAGCGCGTGCTCGTGCGCAAGCCCCACGACGATGATATCGCCAAATACAAGATACGGGAGCAGAGGTTCGCCCACTTCTTCAACTTTCCCGGGACCGTCGGCTGGGACTTCGAACTGGATAGCTACCGTATCCGAAGAATGGATCCCAGCCCCGATGATAACGGCGGCCGAATCAAGGAGTGGCGGGACTTCATGCAAGTCTGGCTGTTCTACGGCCTCGCGTTCGCCATCGTGCGCCACGGGGACACTCCCTCCTAAAACCAGAAGACTTCCTCGATAAGCGCAATGACACCAGGATCACCACGGCCACGCTGAATGAGAAGCTCGCCGACTGGGCCAGCTGGGAGCGGGAGCAGGCCCGGAGCAACCCGGCTGCTACCCACCTCCGCATGATCCGCATCGCCCTTGTGCTCAAAGTCGCCCGCGGAGTGGTGAGAAAGAACTGCTCATACAGCAACGACGACGACAATCTCAATTCCAGCATTTACTCGGTACAGTCGGGGACGGAGTACTACATGAATGATGCGATCGCGCTCTCGCTCATGGTGCTCGGCGAGACACTTGCCGCGGTCATGGGCAACATCATGCGGCATCTCCAGATCAATACCCCCGGGTGGAACTTCGACGACCACGAGGGCTGGGGCCAGCCGCGCTACATCATCCATAATATGCATACCAACGGCTGGTGCGCGAAAAGTATCAGGCTTCTGCAGCGGCAGCTTGGGCCCCATGCGATCCTGCTCATGTCGGCATACAGCGCTCACGCAGACTCGGTGCACTGGAAGATGGCGCGGCACCAGGCCTGCACCAAGGAATGGTGTGTCCATGTGCCTTGCGGGGACGAGACACCGAACGGCCAAGCTTTCAATAGCAACCCGGGCCATTATCGCACGGCTCATCACCGTACCTGTGGTGAAGCTGGAGGCGAAGGCGTCAAAGAGTGCATCAAGAAGGGGTTTATAGGACCTCCGATGGCGGAAGTCAGAGCAATACTGTCGGAGCACGGAGAAGACACCTTCCCTCTGGTTAGACTGCTTAAAAGCAGCAGCGGCGGTCCATTAAGAGTAGAGGTCCTACCAAGCAACGCCGTTCAGGAGAACGGGTACGTGGCAATATCCCACGTCTGGTCGGACGGGTATGGGAACCAGCACGAAAACGCCATCTAGCACTGCCAACTCGAGTTCATCCGGCGGCTGCTCATAATAGAGACGGGCCAAGCCGACTACCCTTTCTGGATGGACACGCTTGCCATCCCCGTAAGCGAAAATGCAAACGAAGCTCGAAAATTGAGGAAGAAGGCCATCCGGCAAATCGACCGCATCTTCGAGCTATCCCGCTCAACCATCGTGCTGGACCGAGGGCTCATCAACATGCCGCGCCACTCGACCGACTCGGCCGCGTACCAGCCCTGTCAAGTGGCCATGGTGGTCATTGCGAGCGACTGGACACGGCGTTTATGGACGCTTTCGGAAGCCTTCCGTAGCAGAGAGATCAAGGTGGCAGCCTACAAGAACGCGGAAATACTATACGACCTCCAGGAGCTGTTGGAGCAGCTCAAAGAAATGGCAGACAATGAGGACGTTGTGATCTTACCCGCGCTGCTGGCACTGGAGCTATCGAACGTCATTATGTATGACGCGCAGAAGGCCGCCCGGGACGGTAAATATGCGCCCGTTGCCCAGTCATGGCGCGCCGCGCGGTTACGAACGATGATGAAGCCAGAGCACGAGGCACAAGCACTCGCGACGCTACTGGGAGTGACTCTTGAGGCCTTGGAATCGAGCACGGGAGAAGCACAAGAACCAGGAGGGAAGGTCGGCCCTCTTACCGCAAGACCATCGCTCGAGGATCGCATGAAGGACTTGTGGATCGCGGTCGACAGAAACTACCCCGGCTCCATACCTACAGGCATTATCTTCCTCCCGGGACAGAAGCTGGGCCTCCAAGGATTTGGTTGGGCTCCGGATACATTTATGTCGCCCGAGGCGATAGAGTATTCTGACCCGATGCAGCGGCTTCCGCGAGGCGCGGCCCTCGACAAGGATGGCCGCGGCCTCCACGTCCAATGCCCTGGGTACATCCTGTACACCGGCAAGGAAGGCAGAATGCGTATACTCGGCACGGTCAGTCCGTTCCAGTTCCCGGTCGGCAGTGACTTTCTCGAGTGGTACAGCGTCGAGAAGGCCGACAACTTAGTGTGGAACCCGTATGTCGCATCAATACTGGAAAATAACAACACCCTCACCATCATCGTCTCGCGGCCCTCGCCCAAAGAGAACCCTTCGGAAATCGGGCTCCTGGTCGAGCTCCAGAAGGATAACGCCGAGGACTCGACTACACTGATATCGCACATCCTCTTCCGGGTTCATGTGAGCAAGACAAAGAGGCCGTCCAAAAACAGCCCAAACTCGCATGACGACGTTTTCCGTGAGCATCTCGAGGGTTCAGAGCGGTGCATCTTCGGCCACGTACTAGACCCATATCAGAGATGGTGCGTCGACAGCTTGAGGGCTGCGAAGGAGACTCCGTCCGAAGATCCCCCGCAGGCGCCGGAAGCACCGCAGGCCTTATTACCTGCCGTCTTGGGCCTCTCCGGGCGATTGGCGAAGGCTGGCACCATGTTTTTGGGCGCGGCCGCTAGACCACTTCGTGCAGCGGTGGAAGACAGCACAACGGCGCCTAGCACAACAGGCGCCCAAAAGAATGTGCCTGGGGCCGCAAGCCGTCGCGATCCTACTATAGTGAGCAATTCTCACGGCTCTGCTGGGCCGCCGGAAGTATGCAGATAATTTTTGTCTTTGTTCAGCAAGGGCTGGAGAATAGGAAAGACGAATGGGAAAATCCCAAAGCGACTTGTTTGGTTATATACTATTATCTAAATTTCAATTCGTCACATTGGCAAATGTTTTACATCTCGCCAGTGTCTGCTGCTTTGATATTACCAATTTCTTCCGCATTGTGACCTCCCGATTCTCGGTACCCAAGCTCAACGTCGTCAACTATGTTGGACAAACCTGGAGTGTTCGTCGGTTGAGACAGAACTCGACTCCTTGGCGAACCCTTGGACGATGACGCCCGAGAGCTCACAGCCAACAAGCCCCCGGGCGACTCCGGTGGTGTCTGCTCCTCCGATGATGGCTGTTCCTTGAGCCGATCGATGTAGGGGAGCCCCCTCGTCGAGGCCTCCTTCCTGCGTTTGTTATCATAGGCGTCTCGCTTGCCCTCCCACCAATCATTTTCCTCTTTTCTCAGTTTCCCCGGGAAAAACTCCTTGACAAGATGCTGACCGCATTTGTACGCGTCCTCGAGGTCCATAAGGCCGTCCATCACCTTTCTAGTCGTTATCGTGTCAATGAGCTTCAGCGGCAAGTTTCGAGACTCCGGAGGGCGTGAAATGGCGGCGGTTATGCCGTTCTGGAACATGCCGATGCCGCCGACGAGGAGGAGGTACCATCGATTCTCGTTGACTGCCGCCACGGTCACCAGCAGGGCTAGCCAGGCTATGGACCCAAAAACCGTCACGGCACGAGTATACCAGAAGCCGAGGGGGACTCCTAGCACAGTTCTCGTCGCGCGGGCATAAGAGTTAACTCTGCGGAAAGGGTGCGCTGTGCTGCCGGCAAAGCTCGTTTGTGTTCCGGCTCTGCGAAGTGAGGCGTCGGTTCCTGGGACCTTGAGAAACTTTTGCCAGGGCAGGCTGTTTCTGGGCGTGTCGACTGCGGCAAGCTCCTCGAGGTTGAGACACATGCCAAGACCCCTGACCACCATGATGTCCCGAGATCCATTCCCAGTCGTGAGGCCAAAGGTTCCCCGCGAGTGCTGGCGGTTAGGCAGTTTCTCGGCCCTCCACTGAGGCAGAGCTCCATACAGGAGCGCCAGGAGTGTTCCCATGGCGAGTACAAGGAGGATGATCCAGTCGTGGTAGAGAGCGGCAGGTATGGATGCCACACCGAACTGCAGCACCATGGCTGCCAGGCCGAAGATGTGCAGCCTATCGTAGGGGAGTGAGGTCCAGAAACCCTTGCGGGGCTGGCCACGGCTTAAGGCTTCAAAGACGGCGATGCGCACCCCGGCCTCGCAGCTGACAATCTGGGCGATGGAGGTCTCATGGTCGCGAAGGATGCGCCCGACGACCCAGTTCTTGTTTTCGCGCGCGTAGCCCGAGTCCAGATTGAAGACCTTGACGGGGAAATCGGGCGGCGGCAGCAGACGCCCGTCGCCAACGATACCGATCAGGGCGATGAAGGCGTAGGCGACCCAGCCGAAAGAAAAACAGACGGGCGTGAAGAGCGTGCCGGTGGATTGTGCAAGCGCGGTGCGTATAACGTCGCCGCCAATAATCATCAGCACGGCCGATACGTCGCTTGGGTTCAGCCACTGCTCGCGCAGCTGGGCCGCAGCCCCTACTGCCTCCATCGTGCAGAGGCTTTTTGTCGGGCTATGCGGTGGCTGTTTGGTCTCGTATGTAGATAATTAGGAAGGGAGGGAGACAAAGGAGTTTCAGTCAAGTCGGAAGTCGAGAGGAAAGGGGTCGCGGTCGCGTAATAATCCCTTCTACTTTTTCGTCTGATCGAGAGGAGACATCTGATATATCAAGAAGGAGCGCAGCGGCTTTTCCGGGGCGCAGGTTTCGCCTGTAATTATTACATTTGGTCAGGCTTGAGCGCATGTACGTGGCGCCCATGGCACCTGAGATTGGGCATGCAAAAATCGCCCGAGGGGGGCTTGCGCCCGCTAGTTGGGTCCGCATGACTGCGCTCTGCGCATTTAACCAATGAATTCTGGGTCTTGGGATGTCTGCTGCAGGTCAGGCAGACAGCAAGGGGGTTTTCCACGTTTCGTAGAGGCTGCCTTCCTCTACGCCACTGTCGGGTGCTGATCCTCAGACCTGCCATGTTACCCCTAACCCTCGTACCCCTCATACCCCTTGAGTTATCAATATGATTGGCTCTGCATCCCAACCACCCTCGGCAACACAAATGTCAGGTAATGCCCAGTGTGGCGATGCCGAGCAGAAGGCAGAATGTGATAGATTGAGCCTTGAGACAGCGCCTCCTCCTCCTCCTCCTCCTCTTTCGCAGTTCCCGAACCAACAGCACCCGAGTCATTTTCTACACCCGACCAGTCTGTCAGATCTGGAGGGCCTGCAGCTCTGACGGGACATCTGCAGGGCTGGTCGCGTCAAGAGCGGCCGCAGTCCTGGACGAGGAGAGCTACTGTTAGTAATTACACGAGCAGCAAGCAAAGCCGTGCTCATAAACAGCGCCGCACTTACAAACGCTCAAAGTCACCATCGCTCAAGCCCGTCAGGTCGTACGCGGTGCCGTCGGCCAGGACCAGCGAGCCCGGCCGCTCGCACCCGACGGACCTGACAGCAGGGCCAGCGGCGCGCTTGCTGGCGGTGGCAGCGGTGACCCTGACGCTGGTGAAGCCGAGCCCGCTGACGCTGTCGCAGCTAAGGGTTCGCAAGACGGTCCCGCTCCCGATGCAGCGGTCTTGGTAAGCCCTCACCTGGGATGTCCAGCCTCCAGGAGCGTTGCGGACGGCGACGGACTCGAAGGGGGGGTTGGTGGTGCAGCACACGTTCGGGCTGATGTTGGCGCAGACCAGGACGGACCCGTTGCAGGTGTTGCTGCGGGGGTACAAGAGCACGTCAACGGCCGAGGCCACGCCCATGAGGCTGATGAGAGCGATGAACACACTCATGTTTGGCGGACTAGGACCTAATCGCAGCAATGATCTTTGGGGCTGGGGGAATAGTGGATGGCGATATGGAGGGGCTTTTTTTCGTCCGGGATTCAGGGGCGACGAGTGTTCCTGCTTTATACGCAGACTTCGCAGCATAACGACTTGTATAAGCAGCGCGCTCGCAAGAGTCTTTGGAACCGACCTGGCTGACAGTCATCTGCCAAGAACCTCCTCCTCAACTCAGCTTTAAAGCGAGATGCAGAACATCGTCTCCCTATTGGCTCTTGGTCCCACTCACGCAAGCACATAAGCGTTGGGCTGCTTTCAATAAAGGCTTGGCCGGTCGCCAACCACTCACTACCCCTGCATCGCAAGAACAGCTGTTAGGTCCGCGTATGATCGGACCGTATTATATGCAGGAGATCGGAGCTGTGAGACGACGCATCATATTTCCCAACTGGGCACAAGCGGTTTGAAAGTACGATATGGTGTGGTTAACAGCACAAACGGCAGGTTTAATCAATATTTGCCCCGGAAGATCGTGAGTGGAGCGTTCGGACTCAACGCTCGGATCCTTTTCGCGGGACTTTTTGGTTGATGTTCTCGGTTGGTCTTTGTGCCATATGACTACATCTCGGCATTAATTAGGGGGACTTTTCCGTTCACACCCTATTCCTACGCACCCCCCCCCCACAACGCCGACATCGCTGATTATGTAAATTTGTGTGCGCCACACGGCCAACCCCACATAGGCGTCAATTTCAACTACCAGTCAATTTGCGCAACGATTAACAAATAACGCCCCCGACAAGTTGAAGCTATTCACAAGCCCGCCATGGCGTCGCCAACGCCCTCCTGGTTTTCCGAACACGACGAGGACGCTCGCAGTACCTCGGAGAACTCCGAATCACGCGTCTGGCACCCAGATTGGGACGGAAAGCCATGGCACGCAGCTCCGCCGGACAATCTTTTGTCGACCCTTTGGTCTACCCATGACGAGGCCCTCGAGGCCGTTGAAAAGACGATTGCACAACGGGTGGCCGCAAGGAGGGCACGGGAGTTAAGAGAGGCGTCACAGGACCGTTTTGATCGGGACTTGCAAAGAGATTTGCAATGCGGGCATTGGGACGAAGAATGCCGCTGTGTTGTAAAGTAAATCTCTAGCTATCGATTCATCTATTTTTTACTTCTGAATAGCTTCATTCCGTTGTTGTGCGCCGCTTTTTATTTTGTTGTTGTGCGACGCCCTTTATTTTGGGTGTCCATGGCCTGTGTTATTTTATATGAGCGCGCCACAGAAATTACATAAGCCCGAGACCGGTGGTGGCGGAGGTGTCCACTGTGGGGAGGGTGCGTAGGAATAGGGTGTGAACGGAAAAGTCCCCTTAATTAGGTCGGCTTTTATCGAATTGTCTGTGCAGCAAATGCCTCGTTAGAGCTCTCTCTGGTCCTATACAACATCCGCGCGTCGCGGGTAGTACAGATTCCTGTCGGTTCTTCTCATGTTATGAGTGGTCGCTGCCGAGGGGTAGAGTGCTCTCATGAACGCTTGAACATTTTGACGACAATTTCCTAAAATAGAGGAAGGCTGGGCGAGGACTAACAAACAAGTATGATGATAGAACGTCAACTCGACGCTACCAGATTTTTTTCGCAACTCGAAAACCGTTTCCGCCACCAAGGGTTAGAAGTTTAAAACCCCAACCTTTGAATAGGTAATTACCAAGATAAGAAACCATCATTCCAACCGAACGAGGATAAAGCAAATAGAATTAAAACCATTTTCCCGGTTGCACCTTTCTAATCCAAACACGTGATAGCCGATAGGTTACATTCTGCTGCTTGCTGGCTCCGCCCAGCCCCGGAGCAGTAACTGTATAAACCATCCTCCGCCCTGCCACACATTCAATCCCAAACTCGAGCAATGCAGCACCCCCTACATGTGGTATGGGTGCGGTGATACAAACCTCTCTGTGAACTGCTCGCCCCGTGAGCTCGCCAGCATCCGCGTCCAGGCCAGAGAGGCCTCGATGGCGTCCCGATCGGTCCTCTCCTGCATATCGAATGGCGGAGACTGCATCTTCTCCGGATCCTCGGCAACGGTGCGTTTCCGGCCCCTGCGAGTCATTGCGTCGATCGGGCCAAACTTTAGCTGGGCTCGCATGTCCTTCACCGAGATGCTCGTGCCTTTCCATGGCTGGCAGAATAGATCTGGGTCGCTGAAGCTTTTGTTGTCCAGGCACAGCTCAGGGTCCGGCGGTGCCTCATCCCTCGTCGGGATTTGTGGATGATTCGTCACATGGAGCACCTTGAATTTGGTGCCGACAATGATGAAGACCGCGAGGTCGTGCATGGCACTGGAAGAACATGTCAGTCAAGCAATTCCAATACCAATCTGGGGTCCTGCAGGGGCAACACGTACGTGTCCTTCTTCTCGATCCACAGGCAAAAGGCCTCGCGAATGTACTCGAGCTCTGCCTGCTTCTGCGCCTCTTTCTCGGCTCGAGCCCATCCTTCGGCTGAGTCGTCGGACGCCGGCCTGTACAGCGCCACGAAGTAGATCGAGGTGCGCCATTCCCCCAGGTCTGGGCTGGCACGCCCTGCCATTTGCACGTGCGAGTTGAGCGACTGCCGCGCAAGCTGTCCGCGGTTCACCTCGCCCAGGTCACTTGAGTAGTTGCTCAGGTTGTCTCCGCAGCCCGCGATGCCTGACGGGACAAAAAAGACGAGCCCGTAGAGCACGGCCAAGCTGATCACGTAGCTAGGAATCAGGGGGCCGTCGGGGGATGCAAGCAAGGTCTCAAGAAGAGCCCAGTTGGCGCCCGCACTCTCGAACGACTGTCGCCAGTTTGTATCCCACAACTCGTGCGTGCGAAGGTGGCCCCGTTTCAGGCGACCGGGGATGGTGCTAACTGGGGGCACAGACTCGAGCTCGGGAGCTACGGTCAGCTTCTGGCGTGGGAGCACGCGCTTCCACGGCACCGGCACGGCGATGAAGCTCGACGTCGAGGTCCCGCCGCCGGCCCGGACCACCAGAACGCAGCGGAAGTGGCTGTTGTTGGGCTTCTTCCAGTCTCCGCTCAATAAGCGGGTGAATAGTTTGTCACTCTCAATTCCTCCCTCTCCGAGGTCCTGGAGTAACTCGGGGTCCTCGCTGGTTGTTCCCACGAGCTCAAAAGCCTCGCCCATGGCGAACTCCTCGAGCGCTCTGCGAAGCAAATATCGGTCAGTCACGAGCATAGGCCCAGTTTAAGAAAGCAACGGAGTCGGATGGATTGATGTAATGGCAATGCTTACCGGTTAGTGTCGCTGTTTGACTGAATGAGGAAACGCGTAAGAGCTCGGAAGCCATCACACGTCTTGTGCACAACCCAGTCTTCGTCTCCGGGGCCACCGTGGTTAAGCAAATCCATGACTGCCGTTGGACGAGTGAACGTTTTGACATAAGAAAGCCGGATACGAGGACGCTCGGTCAACAGATGATAGCGCTTTGAATGGCGAACGTCCTGGGGGCCAACGTGAATGAGCACGAAGTGTCGGAGGGAGAACACCACCGCTCGAAACTCCTGCTTCTCTGCCCTGCCACGGTTTACAGCGGCGCTGATTGCAGCTTGGAATCTGATTCTGCACGACAAATCGCGTTCTAGCCTCACAAGGACCGGTCCAATCCAGTACGAGGTGTCCGGTGGCGCGCTTCCGGGGGCTTTGCCGGCCTCGTGGAAGTCGCTCAGGAAGCTCGATACGAGGTCCCTGGAATGTCCTGACAGGATCCCGTACTTGAAGGAAGACAGCCATTCTATGGCTCTATGCGGCTCGTTCGGCAGGTTCAATGCGTCGTTGCTGGCGTCGGAGTCGGCATCGGCTAGCCTCAGCTGGTCCGGAGAGCAGGAAGCCACGCTGAGGAGAAGATAGCACAGCTCACGAAATATGTGGCTCTCCGCAGAGCAGGCGTCCAGAGCCTGCGTGATGGCCATCTCGTACGTGTGGCAGACGAGCTGGTAGACGTCGTTCATCGCAGACACCAAAGCTTCCGTGTTGTCGTCAAGCCTGGTGATTTCCGCCATGGGCTGTGGCTCCAGCGCCATATACCTGAGCTCGACCGACAGCTCGTTGACAGTGGGCGGAAGCGGCGCCGCGTCGGTGGTAATACAAGGGTCTGCTGGCTCTAGGTCCAGCCCCAGCCAGTACCTGTTGGCCGGCTCCTTCAACGACTCCAAAGTCCCCACGTCGGGCAGCTTCTCCAGGCGGAAGTGGCAGACGTTGTTGTAGACTAGGGTTTGGCGGTCGAGGTCGACCACGTAGACGTGCTCCAAAAACAGATTTCCTTCGGGCCTGACGTGTCCGGGCGCGAGAAACAGATCCTCAGCCCCGGGGATGGAACAAATGGCCTTGCTTCCCGTTGGGTTGTCGACCGACACAGTCCATGCCTGTTCAAAGCGTTGCGCTAACCCGCAAGGTCCCGGCGTGTCGTGGCCAGCCATTCCCGCAGCTCATCGGGGTTTCGAGGGATCATAAGCGCAAGTGTCGCGCCTAACGCATACGAGTCCCTGTACCGAAGTCAGCGTGTGGACAGCCAAGTGTCAATGATTCCCAACCACGTACGCCGTCGCGACGCGGCGGCCAAACCGTCAAATAAGGGTGAGGGTGGGCTGCCATACCAATGATTGTAGAACGCGTAGTACTTTCCGCGATACTTGAAGGCCCACAGCCCTCTGGTCCCCATGATGATTGATGAAATGCATTTGCGTGTGCTTGCGTCTGTTGGAGTCCCGTCGCGGCCGCTGGGGTTGTGTTTAGAGCATCGAACTTGGCACGCGCAGCCTGAAATCCAAGACGACGCAGGCCTCCAGCTGGGTTTGGGGGAAGTTTGGGGGGAAGCCGAACCAGACGCGATGAGATTGAGGTCACCCCAGCCTTAGGGTTTTGTCTGCAGAACGCGTCCGAAAAATGGTGGCGCTCATGGCCACATCCCAAGCCCGATGTTTGCGTTTGCATTGCACCTTCCCTACGAACCAAGGCTACGTCACACACTCCACCGATTATCGGAGGAGGGATCTGGCCAGTTGGTCGCAGGAAACCGCGTACCTAGGTTTTCGAACCATCTCTGCACCGTACACCGGCGGCTTTCAGAGAATGCTTTCAACGGGTCAGCCGGGTAGTCTCGCTTCCAATTGCCGTTGCGCGAGAGTCTGGATGTCATGACCTGGAGTCGAAAAGAAAAACCGATACACCCGGGGCGAACGGATAAATACGCTAAACTCAATTTGGGTTTTTGGCATGAATCCCCCTCAACGCCCACCTGCAAGGGGCAGCCAGCACCATCACGGCCCAATCGGTGTCAATTGACAGCACGGAGCTGCGATGCCATCAGAAATATCAAATTTGCATATTTTTACCACCAACACATTCCTCCGCCGCGCACCCAGCGAAAGCATGTCAGCCTCTCCAATAGCCCAGTCGTGATTTCACCGAGAGGGAATCGTGATGCTGGTGTCGATAGGGAGCAGGGCCTGCGCCCGCTGCTGCCTCCAGCGGCGCAGCTCGCCATGGCGTGCTCTGAGGCCACGGGCAGCCTCAGCACCACCCAGCAGCAGCGCTGCCTGCTGGCCGGCCGTCAGCAGAGCCTACAGCTCCCGCACCAACAGCCGCAACAGCGGCCGCAGCAGCAGCGCCGCCACCAGCAGCAGCGCCCGCCAGAACCGCCCGCCCGCCACCATAGCCGTGCTGGGGGGTGGCGTGACGGGCCTGACGACGGCCTACTACCTGACCAAGTTCCTGCCGTCGGCCCGGATCACGCTGTACGAGGCGTCGGACCGGCTGGGCGGCTGGGTTGACTCGCACACCATGGACCTGCAGAGGCGCCTGCCGGACGGCACGCCGGCCTGGGTCGTGTGCGAGTACGGCCCGCGCCTCATCGCGCCGTCCGGCAAGAGTTTCTCCGACATGCTGGTCTACGCCGAGCTGCTGCATTACCTGGACCTCGTGCACAAGACCTGGAGCCTGACGCGCGGCGGCGTCGGCAGGTCGCCCAACGGCGAGCCCGACACCCTCGCGCGCCGCTACATCTACTACCCGGACCACCTGGTCGAGCTGACGGGGCCGCAGCTCAACTTCCGCAGGCGCTTTGTGCAGTCACTCCTGGTCCTCGTCCGCTACCTGTACGAACTGGGGCGCAAGGTCGCCACCGAGCCCCTGCTGGCCGGCGCGTTCCGCGCGGTGCTTTGGTGGGCTTTCCGCAGGCCGCTCCTCGGGAGGCCACTAGTCGAAAGCGGCGCCTCGGCCCGGCGCAAGGTCGCCGAGACCATCGCCGCGATGCCGGACGAGTCGGTCGGCGACTGTTTCGTGCGGCTCCTCGGCGGCCGGAAGCTCGTCGACAACGTGATCGCGGCCATGGTGCACGGCATCTACGGCGGTAGCCCCTGGCGGCTGAGCGTGCAGTCGTCCGTCTTCCTGCAAACCGCCATCCGCGATGCCGTGGGGGTGTTGCCGGGGACTCAGATCGAGTCCAAGGCGAATGCGGCGCTCAATGAGGAGATCTATCTCGAGATTTCGGACAAGGGGGACGCCATCAGGGAGCTGTTTGTCTACGATATACTCAGACCCGGCACGGTTGCCGCCACCGGGTTTCTGAATGGCTTCTCCACCTTCACAAACGCGCTGGCTGACGCTCTGCGGGCGAACCCCAACGTGGAAATCAGGTTGAGCGAGCCCGTGACCAACCTGGGCTACATCCAGGCCGGCCAGGAGTCCTCTGTCAGGGTAAGCGCGGACTGACATGACTGTCCTTACCATGGTATGCTTCTTTCTTGCCAACTAACGACCAACCCCTCGCCGCCATCCAGGTCAAAACAAACAAGACCAACCGAAGCTTCAACAAAGTCATCTCAACCATCTACGGCAAGACCCTGGCCGGCATCGCCGACGGGCGCCTCCCGGCTCTGGCCGACATGCAGGCCGTGACGATGCAGGTCGTCAACCTCTACTACCCGGACCCAGGCCTCAACCACCCGCACCGCGGCTTCGGCTACCTGGTCCCGCCGACCGCCGACGTCGAGCCGGGCGTGCTGGGCGTCATCTTCGACTCGGACCGCGATGACGCCGTCGCCACCGCCCAGGCCCGTGCTCACGGCGGGCGCCGCGGCCTCGCCCACCCGTCGGGCGACACGGTCCCGGGCACCAAGCTGACTGTGATGCTGCGCGTCGACGAGCAGACGGGTCCCCGGACCGAGGACGAGGCCAGCCGGCTCGCCCACGCCGTCGTGCGCAGGCACCTCGACTTCCCCGAAAAGTACCAGCTCCGCGACCGCACCTTCGCCAGCGTCAAGACGGCGAGGGACTGCATCCCCCAGCACACCGTCGGCCACCGCGCCCGCCTGGCCGCCGCCCACGCCCAGCTGCTGGCCGGCTTCGGGGGTCGCCTCGCCGTCGCCGGGCCCTCCTACACCGCCCCGGGACTGCTGCCCGCCATGCGCGCCGCCCGCGACGTCGCCGCCGAGGTCGCGGGGAGGGGGTACGAGACGGCCATCGCCCGCAGGTGCGAGCTGCCGCCCGAGAGGCGGCTCCGCGTGCACTACGACAGGGACGACACGTGGGACCCCGTCAGGGAGGTCGTCGGCGTCGGCGACACGGGCCTGGCCCGCTTCCGCGACGACCAGACCTGGGCCTCGGACTTCTTCCCGTTTGGAACCAGGACCGTCCTCCTCCCGGGCAACAGCAGCATCGCCCCGAGGGTCATCCCTTGGTCTTACAACCTCTGATTTTTTTTTCTCGTCCAAAGAGGGCAGACACACTTTTGTTGTATTTATGTGGTATCACTAATTATCTGAACACTCCGCATGAGCGTGCGTGTTTTCTTTTTTTTTTTTTTTCCTCTTTTTCCTTCTCTCTCTCTCTCTCTCTCTCTCCCCAACCACACAACTCCGACACTCCAGGGCCATGCCCGCAAAACATCGGCAGGACCCCCCCAGCTCGCCTGGCCAGACAGCTAGGGCTAATGATACTATCGCTACTGGTGACACTAAAAAAGACATAATCTATCGCTCGTTGTAGCGGCGCGCCTTAGGTATGTATGTACGGAAAGTATGAAAAGGGCCGCGCCGACATTAGGAAAGTGTGATAGGAGGCGTCATGCTTTTGTCCGAAATTTCCCACCGGATAACCTAAAACCCCCCTCACCTTTGCCTTGATGTTTCCTCAAGAAACTATGGGTATTCAAGGCTCCCATCGAACTGCCACCCCCGGCAACTTCAATTCATCTTAAAGCTAGGCTCGACCTGCTAGGTCAGGTCGACCACGTTGTTGCTGCCCATCGACGCCTGCGGGGCCGGCCTGTTCTGTCTCACCTGGCCGCCGCCTGGACGCTGAGCATGCGGTGGCCTGTTGCCATTTGCGTGGTTCCCCAAGCCCTGCCCCACCATGCCCTGCGCCTTTGCCTTTGCTTGCGCCTGCAGCTGGGCCTGTATCTGCTGCGCCTTTGTCTGCTGCGCCTGTCCCATGCTGCCGGCCGGTGGTTGATGATGCGCCATCGGCTGCTGTTGCTGTTGTTGCTGTGCAGGCGCGGCAGGGAGAGGCTGTTCCAGCACCGTCCTGACCGCCTTGTCGATGGCCTGCAGCAGCTCCTCGATCCCGGCAGCCGGCCTGCCCGCCGCAGCGCGGGACAGGCCCTTCCAGTTGGTGCCCTTGCCCTCCCACACCTTCTTGAGGGCCTTGCCGAACTCGTCACCACCCTCAGGCACCCGTCGGTCGCTGCGGCAGATGTGCCACCACGCCTCGCCCCTACGCTGGCGCAGCCGCATATCCAGGTTCAGTTTCCGCGGTGGCGCGCCAGGGGATGATGAGAGCGTGTAACGCAGCGTTGCCCAGTCGAGCGTCTTGTTGAAGATCTCGAACATGCCCCTCCGGCTGATTTGCAGCTGCTGCCACGACTCATCCATGGCCTCCATCCCCCGCACGGCAGACAGTGTCATGGGTAGCCAGAACGGCAGGCTCTCCAGTCCTTTCTCGGCGTTGACCAGTGTCTGCAGCATGTCCAGGACCCGCATGTGTGGGTTGTCCGGCTCCAGCGTCACCTTAACCGATTGGGGCTTCCGGAGATCCAGCCAGACCTTCCATCTGCGTGCAGACGCTTCTTGCTTTACCGAGGAAGCCTCTGCCTCGCTGGGCACTGCAGGTGTCGGTGGCGACGGGTCCGCATACGTGAAGATGACTTTGCGCAATGTGATCGACTCGCACTCCACGCCTTGTCTATTCCTCCCGATCGAGTCCAGGAACTCAACCAGCCGCTCGATTGCCTGCAACCGCGACGTCAATGAGCTTATCATGGACTCGCCGAAGCCAGTCCGGATGCGAAGAGAGAACTCGCCCGTCCGGTGGCTGAAGGAGACGTCATGGTCGACCTTGGAGCTCAACAGCCTGAACTTGCTCTTATCGAGCACGACGATGCTCGCTGACGCCGTGATGCATATATACGGGACATTGCGGGTGGACGCTCCAGGCCTAAAGATGCCCCTTGATGCGAGGTCATCTGAGGACGCTGGTTGCACACCCGTGACAACAAGACGAACACTCTCGGCGGCCCAGGGTTTGCGGTGGCGCTCTGTGCGCCCACCCTCTCCCCCAGCATCCGCCGTTTGCGCCCGCGCCGATGGTAATATTTCCGACAGGCGGATAAGAATAGTTGGCAGCTTGAGGCGCGGGGGCATATTCAGGCTTGGGATGTGGCGGGTCATATGGCGAATCCTCCTCGAGCGAAGCTCCCGGACGTCTGCCAACTGCGTGATGATGGCCGTGACAAAGACGGTCAAGTCCGAGAAGAACGGATCTCCCAGGTTTGGCTGGCCTGGAGTGAGTGGCAGAGGGACGTGGCTCCTGACGCGCACTCCGGTTGGATGGTTGGCACCACTAATGATAACGTTAGTCATGGATTCCAAGTCAAGAGGAAAGAGAAGTACGTACAGCTCGACCAGCCACCACTGATCACCGCTGAGGCTCAGGCTGACCATTAGGAAGAACTGGGGATTCCAGCCCTGCCGTTTGAACCAGCCAAGCACGTTTGTGGTCTCACGGTTGTTGAGAATGGGTCGTAGATCTTCTATCTTGACCGGCGATCTCACGATAGGTTGCCAGCCGAGGCTCTTTCCGCGGCGCACCAGTTCCTCCAAGGCGTGAACGTTGCGAAGCTTCTCAAGCTCCATCACTGGATCTTTGCCGAATATGTTGAGATTATTCTCTCCGGTGGGGATCAGCCGGAACCTGGGCTCCAGCGCGAACAAACCAGTGATTGGATCAATCCGAACAGTGACCGTGTCCAGACGGGTAAACTGCATCGTCAGGCAGGATTCAGTCGGCTCCGTCTTGGAGATGTGCAGGGCCAGAGCAGCCTCCCGCTTGGCAAACTTGGGCTTCTCGAGGAGCTTGGCGTGGATGGCCGTGAGGATGTGCTCGACATGGCGAGCGATGACCGCCTTGAGCACCGTCTCGGTCGAGATACTGGTGAGGTCAAGCAGAATGTCGGCATCCTTGATCTCGAGGTTATTCCTAAACCACCGTAACGAGACGTAGCTCGTAAATTTTGGGTGTGGCTGCACGCCCAGTGGAGGGGCGCCGCTGTGGACGCCAATGATGATCCAGTTTTTTGGCGCGTTGGACGGGTAGCGAGACGTCCAGTACTGGATGGCCAGGGAGCGGTTGAGCGGCTCGATCTTGAGCGTGTCGACCCATCTGCTCCGGCCGAGCTGCAGCGCCTGCCTCCTCAGCTCGTTGATCTTGTGCGTCAGAACTAGCTCGTGCAGGTACTTGTAGCACCCCGCGAGCCCCTCCGACGCCAAAATGTCGTTGACTTTGACTTCGAGGTGCAGCCGAAATGTGTCCGAGAGCTCGGCCGGGGACGGGGCGAAGAGGAAGCGGAAGTCGATGAACCAGAACTGCTTCTCGGCGTCTTCATCCGCGATCGTAAGGTCGACCTCGAACTCTCCTTTGACCATGAACGTCACGCGGCCAGAGCTGATCTTATAGTTTCGAAAGTGGTACGGGATCTTGTCATGGTCGCCGATAGTCAGTCGTAGTGATAGGAGAGTGTTGATGTCGTCTAGCCACTTAAGCTGATCCTTGGCCGTCAGAGGTGGAGGCTCGATGTAACCAAAGTCGGGCAGCCAGGGAGCGTTGCCCGTGGTCAGCACCTGGAGCGCCGTCTTCAGGTCAGGGCTTGGTAGCCTCGCGTAGGCCAGATTCCTCTTGCAGGTCATCATGCTGTCCAGGGCCAGGTCGTACGTCACCATCTGCTGCTGCAGGTGGCCTTTCAGGTCGATGAGTTTGCTGACCAGGCCCGCCTTCTTGCTCCATTCTGTGATGACCAGCGCTTTAACCCATTTGGCGTGCTGCTCCTGGGCGAACCTGAGAAGTAGGACCTTCTTGTCCAGGTTCTCAACCGACGCGTCTTCGATGCCGCTGTGGTCGGTGTGGCCGTTGAGCGTGGGTGCGATGGGCAGCGGCTTCTTGGCCAACTCTATTATCTTGTCCTGAAGCTCGTTGTGCGATTTCTGTGCTAGCCGTGACAGAAGCTGGCTGATAGACAGGAAGTTTTCGGTGATATGTTGGATTTCGTCGGGCAGATCGTTCATCCTTGATGGGTTGTCGGCGGGCAGCGACTGCGCTGGCGTCTGGATCTGCTGGACTACCTCCATGTTCGTGGCGCCATCGGCAGGGTACTTGGCGTCCGGATCAGGTTTGACCATGCCTCCGCCGTTGACTCCATTTAGTTTGAGGTCTCGGTCGTGATTCGTGCCGCGCACCCCGTTCTGTGCGGGTTCCATCTTCATGACGGCAGCCATGTCGGGCGAGCCGGTTACCCGCGCGCCCTCGTGACGACTTCCGTAACCAAAGTTCCCCCTCCCTCGCGCGGAAATCCCAAGCTGAATGCCGTGGCACAATCCAGGCGGACGCTAGCGAATTGTGCCGCTGCCGGCGCTCATCACCCACCGTTTGCACGACAGCGGAGTGAGCGCGGCCTGTCGACTCGTGACGCCCGAATGATCGCTCGAGGGTGAATGTCTTTCTTGCTAGCGAGGTGAAAGTCGCGGGACTCGGCGATCGGCGCGTGTGGGAGGAGAAGATGTCGATGATCGACCGGGGGGCAGGACGAGGGACACGGTCTGGCAGGCCAAAAAGTCTCGCGACGCGCGCGCAAAGGCACAGGCAGCACGCGGGAGCGTCGGCGGAGCGCAAAGAAAGTGGCCGACCAAGGAGGCCCGCTGGAAGGATCGGAAGATGCCAGGTGCGTCGGGAGGCGTTACGCGCGGCTGGGGGGTTGTCGGACACGAAGGTTGATGATGTTGCCGTAGGTTGGGAGATTGGACGAGCGAGGGCCGATACGTTTTTCCCAGCCGCCGCCTGTTTCTGGCGGACGCTGGGTGCTGGGCGAGTGGAACAAAGATTGAAAAAGTCACGTGCGCACTGCGAATCAAGTGGGACGGCCCATGAGGTTGGCCCCCGCCGTCTTCCTTGTCCTGCTCTGGCGAGGATCCACTGTGGATTTGCGCTGGCGCAGGGATCTCGACCTGGCCCGTCGACGCGTGCGTGCCGCCGTTTGCGGTTCCTCCGGCATGGAGCAGCCCGAGCCGTCGGCATCCAGATTTAAAGCTTTGGGCTTGCCGGTGTTGTTTTTCCCGGAGGAACAGACACAGTAAACAAGCCGGCCAGGTGTCACTAAA
This sequence comes from Falciphora oryzae, assembly GCA_000733355.1. Taxonomy (NCBI): domain Eukaryota; kingdom Fungi; phylum Ascomycota; class Sordariomycetes; order Magnaporthales; family Magnaporthaceae; genus Falciphora; species Falciphora oryzae. The sequence goes on from JNVV01000004.1 coordinate 1,097,955, forward strand.
AACAAGCCTCCCAGGCCGAAAAGGGCTTCGACATAGCTCCACGTCATTCACATCGCGCTGGTCCGGTCGTCCCTTTTCACTCGAGCTTAATTGATTAATCCTCGCAGGGAGGGGTCGACGTTTATTTTCACTCGATTCGCCGTACCTCTTGCACCCAAACCAAGCCCCCACGTTACCCCTGGGACCCCGGCCTCACACCCGCAATATTTACCACCCTTTATGACTGAAGCGCCCACGCGCGGCCACCCAAAGGCGTATATCTCCATCAACATCCGCACATCATCCACCTGCTTGCTCGGGGTGGCAGAGCACCTATAAACTCAGTAGCCCGATGTCATGCGATCCTTTCAAACGTGGCGGCAAAGACCATGATATGCGCGATTCAGGAGTCCAACCAGGTACCCGAGGCAGCCCGAACCAGATCCATTGAAGAGCACACCCGTCGCCCATGTTCTAATTCGCGGCCGCCTTCTCGTCAAATTCGAGAATTTTCAAATTTGTTCCTGCAGTCCTCGTCTATCGCCCGCGTCGAGAAAAAAAAAAAAGATCCCCCTAGCCGAATCGCTCCAATATGGCACGACCCCCGGTCATTCCAGGTTGGCCACGGCACACAGAAAACCAGTACGCAAAGACTCCCAACGGCAGCTCCGAGTCGCTTCAGGTTTACTTGAGCATCCACTCTCGTCTCTGCGAGCAAGCTCCGACCAGGACAAAGGTTGTTGCTTTGCAGGCTTGGTCACCTTTGGGCGTAAATCCTCAGGGGGGAAGCGATCCATAACCAGCTCAGCTGCGTCGTCAAAAGTACCCAAGGTCACTAAGGTGTTCATTTTCGACTATCCTAGGTTGCCTGGCTTGTGCAGCTGGCCGTCGGAGAGCAAAACCGAGAGAACTTACAACTTGTTGGGGTGCATCGCCGACGTGGTGGGCCACTGGTAACCCGCCGCGTCACTGAACTTGTACCCGTACGAAGCAGTGAAATCGTCCAGCACAGCCGGTCCTCGAGAGCCTAGACATCACGGTCAGGTCAGCCGACGAGTCATCACTAATCGCCCGCATAAAACAGCCCACGCTATCAGACATACCATAGGGGTACTCCATCGGGATGATCTCCTTGTTGTCGTCCAGGTAATGCAGCAGAGGCGTGAAGATGCGCCAGCTCGCGTCAAGCTCGTCGTCACGCACAAAGTTGGAGTGGTCGCCCTTGAGGCAGTCCAGGATGAGAGACTCGTACGCCTCGGGGATCTTGAGGTCCGAGAAGCGGCGGCGGTACGTCAGATCCAGCTCCGTCACGACCGTCTGCATGCTCAGACCCGGAAGCTTCGAGTTCATCTTGATGTAGACGCTCTCGTTGGGCTGGATGCGCATGACGAGCTCGTTGCGCGGGATGTCCTTGAAGATGCCCGACGTAACGTCCTTGAACTGGATCCGGATCTCCGTCTTCTGCTCGTTCAGGGCCTTGCCTGCCTTCATGATGAAGGGCACGCCGTCCCACCTCTCGTTCTTGATGTATGCGACCAGCGCGCAAAAAGTTGGGCACCTCGAGTCCTTGGGAACCGTGTCGTCCTCCTTGTACGATGGTTTACTGCCGTCGAGCGACCTCCCGTACTGGCCAATGATGACGTTCTTAGGCTCGATCGCGGGAATAGCGCGAAGGACCCGGACCTTCTCATCACGGATGTCCTCGGAAGAGAACGAGATAGGCCGCTCCATAGCCAGGAGGGTCAAGACCTGTAGCAAGTGGTTCTGCATGACGTCACGAACGATACCAAATTCGTCAAAGTATCCTCCACGGCCCTCAGTGCCGAAGGGCTCCTTGAAGGTGATCTGGACATTGTCGATGTGGTGACGGTTCCATGTCGCGCCGAGGAACGAGTTGCCGAAGCGGAGGATGAGGATGTTCTTGACCATCTCCTTGCCAAGGTAGTGGTCGATGCGGAACAGCTCGTCCTCCTTCCAGTCGGGCTCCAGGGACTTTTGCAGCTCGCGGGAGCTGGCCAGGTCCTTGCCGAACGGCTTCTCGACCTATCCGTGGTTGATCACATGGTTAGTGGGGTGTGCATGCAAGCGACACATGCGCGAGGGCGGCGGCCAAGCGGTGCTTACGATGACCCGCGCAATGCCCCTGGTCGGGTAGCAGCACCGCTTTAGGTGCTGGGACACAATTGTGAAGACGCTGGGCGGGAGCGCCATGTAGAAGAGTCTGTGCGCCTCAGGCTTGGTCTGCTCGATGTCCTCGAGGTGTGCGTTGAGGTTGTAAAAGGACTCGTCCTTGTCATACTGGCCCGAGACGTAAGTGCAGAGGGAGCAGAAGTCGTCCAGCTGCTGCTCCATATCCTTGGTGGGTGTCTTTATGTACGACCGGATCCTCCTAATATACTCCTCGTGGTCCATTTTGGTTCTGGCATATCCGACAATCTTGATGTCCTTGGGCAGGAATTGGTTCCGGTACTTCCGGGGATGTTAGCTTCATTCCCGGTCGAGCGAGCTTCCCCGCGCGGGAGGTCGAGGACTCACGAGGCCGAAGAGTGCAGGGTACTGTGGAGAGTTGTTAGCATACTGCTTTTGCGTGGGTGATATTTTATTATGCGTTGGAGGGCGAGGGGCGCACCGTCTTCTTCTTCGCCAGATCTCCGGAGGCGCCAAGGACCACAATGACAGTGTTCTCCTTGAGCTCCAGCTCACTATCCGGTACAGCTCCATGTTAGTGCGATACCCGCGCATTCACCACCCCCACGCACTTGGAGCCAGGATAAATCGTCTTGCGATCAAGCGAAAGCAGCTCGACAAACGCAAAGCGAAATGGGCGAACAGCGCGCAGCCCGCGATCCGCGCAGGCGAGGCGGGCGGGCACCTCGAGCAGGCATCGCCACCGACAGCCGTGGTGGGGTGGTACTTACGCAGCAGCGTGCGACTCGGCAGCCATTGTGATCGCTTCGCCCGCCGGTTGCAGACTTCCGGGTGAAAGAGAAACTCGAATTCAGAGACGAATGGTGTTTTCACAGCTAGAGACGAAAATCCAGGAGAGAAGGACGAGAAGAAGGTCGAGCACGGCGGGCGCAGATTTGGTTCGGGATTGGCAATGGGGACTGGACTCGACTACGGTCATAGAAATTGGGAGCTCCCCAGGTGGGCTGGTGCGAGGGTATCTATTCCCGGACGCTACGAGGAGCTCGAGCCAGCCTGCCAAGGTACCTGTCCGCCACCTGCACTGGGCGGGAGCTTACTAACCCCTGAGGGATTGCGGGGGTTTCTCAGCGCCGGTAGCGGGTCCTCATGGGCAGCACAGGAAAAGGGTGTGGGCGGGCGGGCTTGCACTGGCGCTGCTTTGTGAGCTACACGGTACGTCGTCGAGGTTTACGTGGTGCGACCTGCGTGGCTCGTGCTATTGGCCACAGCTGCCTACGTCGCTTTTTACGAGGCCCAGACCGGACGGCTGAGAGAGCCAAAGCCGTGCCGCCATGCTGAGAGACATGCTGAGCGCTGAGGGATTAACGGGGCGCTGGCAAGACCCCATGGAGCAAATATCACTGCAACCTCCTCGCCCTCGTGCAGCCCGGACCCTCAGGGCAACCTTGGAACCCTTCGTGACCACCGCCATAACTCCGCATTCCAAATCAAATACCCACTGCCCTGCGTAGGCCATCCCGGGAGCTTACAGAATGAGGAGACCGCGCAACGGCGCAGTTGAGGCCCCCGACGCCGAGGCTGACGCTCGTGGTAGTCGGTGCCATTCCGAGCAAATGGACGAGCCCTCTTCTGCGGGAACACGGACGCATCTTGCTCACTCCATGCTAGGCCAGAACATGTGCGGAACCGTTGGAAACGATTGGCGGCAGGTAATGTCGCACGGAACTTACCAAGCGTCCAAGATGGGCTAGGAATAACGGGATTTCAAAACAAAACCGCATTTTTATCAGCAATACCCATTATCCACCCTAGCGAAACATGCGTCTGGGCGCCACTCAAAGGGTGCTATGCCGAGGCGAGGTATTTCCGCCAAACTCCGGCGGGGGAAGTGTGATGCGACGCCGAAGCTTTGAAAACGCTTGCCTTGTCGCGTGCACTTTTTCATTGCCACCTTTGTTTCGGTTCATGAACCGGTTCCATGTCCCCCCTTTGATTGCCTAGGTAGGTACTCCTCCACGCAGTAGCTTAACACGTTCATCTAGGAATCAGCAGCAAAGTCCCGCCGATCTCGGTGGGGAACTCTGGGCGGCGGGCTTCAAGCCTTCCTTCCGTTCATAGGTGCGGCAAGAACTCCGCTCGGTGTTACTAGTAGAACCACCAGCCCCGCGAGGCGAGCTGGTGATTCATGTCCAAACTCCGCTGGCGAGGACTCCTCCAACTCCGCCATGTCCGATCCGGCGCATCCGCGCAACATGCTGGGCAGCCAAGTGGGTCTCCACCGCAAGCCCGCGGCCCTGGCATGGAGATCCGAGAACGGACTGAAGGAGCAGAGGGTTTTATTTCTCTCCTTCCGCAGCAACAAGCTTATGCGAGCGAACACGAGCCTCGTCATATATCTGCCTGTTTCGCTTCCATCCAGTCCTAGCTTATGGAACTCGTTCCGATGGATGTCAGCTGTCAAAATAAACTGTTCATCTTCACGCGAGGCACGCTTGCTCTAGAACACGACGTCCAGAATTTGTCGATGCGGGTGTAAGTAAGTATCCGGCTGGACGTTGTGAGGGAGCGGACCGGATTCCACGTTTTTTCACAACTTCTGAGTGCCAAAGTTGGTCAGCTTGAGGCTCCCGCCCTCCAAGCAGAAGTCGTTGCATGCGATATTGGTGACGAAATTCTGGGTGGTGCCGCCAATCATGTGGGGTCTAGTCCAGCCACATCAATGTCTCCGCCACATTCAGCTGGGGGCGGGCTGGTCTGCCGCCCCCAATTATCTCCCCACTTGCGCAAAAATGGCCAGCAAGTGCTCCAGTCACATGACAGAACCCTAAAAACGTGCGACTCGCTCTTTCACACCAGCCGATTTTTGGGACCACTCCTTTTGTGGTGATGAGCGTTCCCACTCGGCGAAGTTGAACCACGACAAACGATACTAACCAGCAGCAAAAGCATCGATTGTCGGCAACCCTCGACGACCGTCTCCTTAAACGTGGCCAGGAGATTTCGATAGTCGAAAGACGTCAGCACCACCAAGATGCCTACCGAGGCCGGCCACAGATGTGAGTACTGAACGATCCCCACGCCGCCGTCGGAGCTGCTGCCGGCGCCGACACGCTCTTGCGGCCGCGTCATGGCGATGGCGCACTCGCTCGCCTCGGACTGTCTTTGGATTCTCCGTTGCTAATTTCTACGCGATGTGCAGTATACGTCAAGTAAGTTGTGCTCTCAGGCGCACTCAACGACTCCTCCAACTCCGACGCGCCCGCACCCCCATTGAATTTCACGGTCCGCGATGCGCATTGACGCACGCGGGTGTGCCTCGCTGTGCTCGTTCGACTGGATGTTGGACCGGATGGACTTTCGGGGATCGGTGGACTGACGAGCGATGCTGCAGGGGACGCCACGTGAGCTACCAGCGTGGCCGCCACACCACCCACCCCGGCACGAGCCTGATCAAGATCGAGGGTGTCGACGACACCAACGCCGCCAAGTAAGCCGCAACCCGCACGCGTCTCGAGGCCGGGAATGGTGGATCAACAGGCCGGACATGAACTGACGTGTTGCGTGCAGCTTCTACCTTGGCAAGAAGGTTGCCTACGTCTACCGCGCCCACAAGGAGGTTCGCGGCACCAAGATCCGGGTCATCTGGGGCAAGGTCACCCGCCCTCACGGTACATACGCACTCTCCAACCTGCCTTGCTCCGCCCCGACGGCTCCTCGAACAGCCACAGCTAACATGACGAATCACAGGCAACTCGGGCGTCGTCCGCGCCAAGTTCACCTCCCCCCTCCCCTCCAGGTCCTTCGGCGCTTCGGTCCGCATAATGCTTTACCCCTCGTCCATATAAACATTTCATTTCCGGCGGAGTTGTGTGGAACGGATATCTGGCTGCATTGAGGGTTCGGGCAAAGGAATATGACAAGCTTTTTCTGCGCTTGCTTTTTGACGCTTGCCCACTAGGCAAATCAATCGAGAGGGAAAACAAAAGAACATTAAGGGAATCCCGGCATCGTCGACCATGCGGCTCTGGGACGTGGTGCCGCCTCCGATCCTCGGAGAGACGGATGGCGGCAGACTGGGGAAACTCGGCGTTTGGAGGATTGGTTCAGGGCGGTAGCCGTCTGGCATGCCGATATTGTCCTGCCTAACTTACCAGGCCGAGATCCGGTCCCTGGCGGCGTTTGACAGCAGGATTCAACATGAATGGTCAACCCTCCGAATTCATGATGCGATGACATCTTCGTTCAGTTCTCGTTCCGGTTCCCACTTTGGCTGCCCTCCTGACCATTTCTATAAGAGGGGAGACAGATCGACGGCGACCGGCCTCCGGCCGGCTTCCCTCGATTTGTTCTTTCCTCTTTCTCTTCCATTTCTCTTCCCCTCCCTTTCCCTTTGCCTTCCATCACCTTTTCCTTACCAACACCGCAAAAAACGACGATATTTTCAAATTCTGCCTCTTTTAGTGCCATTTTTAAAATGGCCCTGCGCACCTGGACTTCTGCAGGACTTTGGACCTCCGTTTCCAAGTCTCCCTACCCTCCGCAACGTTTGGGCGACGCTTTACAAAGGTTAAGGGAAGTGATTGCTAACGGTGGTTAGCTTGGATACATTAATTTGTCCTGCATTTTATACCATAAATCGTGTACCTTTCCTTTGCCGGGCAGTCCTCTGTTTTTGGAGGGGTTCGGCAACCTGTTCGGGTTCGATATAACCCTTATGATCCCTGAAGGGTGTACATACTGGCCTCCCATCGGTCTGGGAATCCATACGACCGAGATGTGGCAGGAAAGGGCGAGACGGCCATCACACCTCTGTTCTAGACCTCTTGAACTGCGGGCGACGGCAGCCTCTGCCAGCCCCCGGCCAGCATGAGCTATGATGCTGCTTTTTCACGTCCTCGAGCAATCCGTATCTGACATGCCTTGGCGTGACTTGCCCAATCTTGGTATATCCGGCAGAAGTTCAAGGCCAGACCTCGGCGCAGAAACGAAGCATGACAAGTTCTAGGCGACGATATAACGGACTAAAATATCCACGGAAGAATTAGGCTCTCGCATTGAGGGTTCCCGCGCCCACATCCGCGGGCTCTGCTGAGCTCCGTCTTCCAAGGGAGGCCCGAGTCACCGAATGTCTGGGGCGGCATTATTCAGGTTGGGATTGCTGATAAGAGCGTCAACTCGAGACGTCAAGGCCGAAGGCGAGCGAGAGGATAGAGGCACGGTCACACCTGATAGGAGAAGAAAGCCTGGGTGGTCGCGAGTCGCCGGATATTCCGGCAAAGTTATGTAGAAAGGCCGAAAGGCGCGCCCAGTGGCTGACTAGCAAATAAGACAGGATCAAGCCGGACGAAGAAAACCGACGCCATCCATGCTCCGAAACACAGGCGGCGTGGCGACGGCCTCTGATTTTCAGGCGAAAAGGAAGCTCCGCTGCGGTCGTGTCGGGTACCCTATCATGGGAGAGGTAGCACGAGGGGGTAGGAGGTAGCTACTCAGCCAATATGTGGCTGGACATTGTGACACCTCCTGCTTGTCGCTTGTCGGGAGCCATGGGGGCCATCCCAGCCGGCGTTGCGCACGGCAAGCATCCCGCGTCCCGCCGGGGATGGCGCTGCAGGGGGCCACTGCCGTCTAGCTGTCAAGGAAAACAGTGCCGGCACATTGCGGGACGCGAGTAAGGCGCCCCTCTGGGCACACACCAGCAAAGATCCCATTGTCGGGCGTGGGATCGCATTGTATTTTGGTGTCATGGCTGGTATGCGTTGCTCCAAAGCATCCATCTTCGGTTCCACAGTCATGGATGATCGGGTCAGGAACAGGACACACAAGCCGACACACAAGCGTGACAAAGTCAATCAACCTGAGCACCGGGGCGCCGTGGAAGCTGGCTCCCCGCCTTCTGGTACCCCCAGGGCCTCCCTGTCCCCCACTTTAAATCAGCCGGCCGCCCGGCCGATCAGTGGGCCTTTTTATGCCGATGGGCCCTCACGGTTGAAGCTCGCCTCAATGGAACGAAAAAAAACCTGCAGGTCGAGGCAAAGCATCCCGATGGGAGGAGGGGCGTTGGGGGATTGCTTCTGGATTCACACCCTCTTCCCACTTGGCGAGCGTGCACCGGCGATTGGGGGGGCTCCGGAAGAGGAAGAAGCAGCCTGATGGGACGAAAAAGCAGGGAGGGAATTCGAAAACACGACGGAGTTATGGGTGATAAGGAACGGATTGGTTCAGTCACACAGAAAGTTTCTACCTACCTAGTAGGTTACAGTTACTCTATGGCATCGTCCGTGCAGCCTGTGCAGCGCGGCATGGGCAAAAGAAGGTTGCTTCTGCCAGGGGCACGGCATGGCAAAGGTTCAATGTGGTGGTGTGTATCGAAGCCGTGCCGCCCACCCATGCGTCATCGCATAATACCTTGCTTTTCTAGATGGCGACAAAAGCTGCCTGCCAGCTCGCGCGAGCAGCATCTCCCTGGCATCGTCTTCGTAGGCTGCTACTTGGCTGCTCCCAGGATCCAGACAAACAAAATACGAACTCTTCTGCGATGTGCGGCTGGGTGTGTATTGAATATGAAACTTGGACGCAATCAGTTCTTCCTTCTTCTGTTTCCCTGCGAACCCACGGAATGCTTACGACATTCCAGGGCTTCCGTCCACGCGGCGTGGGGGCAGACACCTGCGGCTTCAAGAAAAACTCATACGATTTTTTTTTTTCTTATCCGGTCCTTGGGTCTCGGCGCGCACGGGTTTGCTGCACGGCTCGAAATGTCCGCCCGTCGCCTCGGCGGCTTGCAGCTGCAGCTCTCAGCTGGCCTCCATGTGTTCGGACTACCGTTAGTACAAGTCAAATCAGGCGCGAGGAATGCTTGCTGCCACCTGCTTGCCCAACAATTTTTCTTTCTGCCCTGAGAGGTCGCGGATCGTGGCCAGCGGAGACGGGGATTGCGTGTGGAATTTCCGATTGAGAGCGGAAGGGATCAGAGGGATGCTAAACTTGTGACTGAGGATCCGCACCCAGCCTGGTAAAACGGTTGTGCATAGATGCTTTCGAGAGACGGTTACATCCGCTGGATATTTTTGATACCTGCCGTGTTGACTGCACAACTTCAACTCCGTCCGCACTTCGTGAGACTTTCAAGGATGCATAAGTGAAGGACTTGCCGTCCGGGCACAACGCGGTCGGCCGAGATGCTGTCCTATCTTCCCAGACATTGAGCTGTGGCGGACCAAAGTCATAGATAGGGCTTAGATACGTTTGCTTGACACTTATCTGCATTTTAGTCAGTGTACTAAAATATCAACTAGTCCCCCATTGCGTATGTACTATGTACACGTCAAGACGCAGATCTATCGGAAGGGGGGAATGCATGGCGGTCAGCACGGCCGGCTCGAAGCACACAGCCCGCCCATCGATGACGCTTGATCTGCACCCCCCTGAAGTCACTCTGCGCCACGGTAGCGTGCCGGCCTAATCCTGACAAAAAGACAAATTTCAATGGGACGCAACGCCCGCTTTGTCGTCGTCGTCGAAAAGACCTAAACAGGCGGTGCTTTGTGGCAGACCCAGGTGGCGCGTGTGTTGTCTTTTTGTATTGCGGGGGCACCCCAACTCTCCCGAGGTACCGCAACATGCATCCCCAGCCGGCTCGTATTCACAGCTGTTGCCTCCCCGAGTCGATTCTCGTATCATGGGCCGGTCATGGGCCGGTCAAAATCACCGCATATGCGTGCGTCACTTGTTTACCGCGCCCCTGCTGCCGCTTGGCGCCTCTTGATTGATAACGCACGCAGCTGCTGTCACAGCCTCCCTGCGCTTCTCACACCTGTCCCATCTAGCTGTTCTGCTCTAGTTTCTGGTCCCGACTGCAGCCCTTCGTTTCGTCCGTTCGATAGGCGGATGGTCGTGTCTTCAGGCATCCTCGTTGGCGCCACACAGCCCAAAGAGCCACCCGAATCTGTGGGCAGGCGGCCCCCGCTGAAACAGCGATCTCGATCTAATATTTTGTTTGATTGATTTTTTTTTTCTTTGTTATTTTTTTCGGTCGGCCTTCCACTATCGCGCCGGTTCTGGCTGCGTCTGTTGAGAGGTTGCAGCTCTGAAACCCCTCCCTGCTCCACCGGTCGCGGCACCCGATCCCCACCTCTGCCGCTCGCTTGCCAAAAGCAACTGACGTAGGTTCCTCGCTGGGAGCACACGAAGTCAGGCAACCCGATAAAAAAAAAAAAAAAAAAAAAAAAGACATTGAAACGACCGACAACAATCTGTCGCGTCCGTCTCCTCCTTGTGTGGGGTCGGCCCTGGCTGGCCGCGACTCATTGGACGCCACAGGAAGAAATCGCCATCACTAAAACTGCACCTTCTGCTGGTCGTGGGTCGTACCTGGTCGTCCCGGTTGCCCGGCGGAGTCAAAAAGATTTCTCGGCAGCTTCTGTGGTCCCAGCCACGCACGCACGCACGTCGCGCTCTCACTTCCTTGATTTCGTGACCACTCCCACCCCGTTTTGCGACAAGACCAGGGGGATCCACAGGCCCACTCGCACACCCGGCTAGCGGCCCAGGCTAGGTCAACACCTCAGCGAAGCGCGCAAGCTCCCCCCAGCCCCCACTCCGTCGCCGTTTGCGAGTGCATCAATCCCGCTGCAACGCGATAAGGCAGACCGGGCGGCCACCTACCCAAACCCCGACAGTCCAAGGCCAAGCGTAAATGTGGGTGTTGGCGGAGGAGCACAGGTCTTGACATCTCCCTATCCCCAAAAGAATCTCCCAAGACGGATCGAAATTGGACCCATCGCCCCAAGGACCGCAGCGACCCGGCAGATACGCGCCCAGGTCCTCGGATCACCAGTCAATTCCCTCTTTTCTCAAACGGATCCCAGCACCTCGTGCTGCCCCGTCGCCAATATGGCTACCTCGAGCAATCCACTTCCTCCGGTCCCTCCAAGCCACTTCTATCAACAGCAGCAGCAACAGGAACAGCAGCAGCAACAGGAACAGCAGCAGCAGCAACAGGAACAGCAGCAGCAGCAGCAGCTTTCTTACCCTCGACAACAGCAGCAGGCGCAAGGCTATTATTCCCAACCGCAGCAGTACAACGACCCCCAGCAAGCGCCAGGACAGCATCCCTATCAGCAACAGAACTGGCAGCAGCAGCCTCCGCAACAACCCCAGCACCCGAGCCAAGGCCACGGCCCTGACGGCCACCCGCGAGCGGGCCAGAGGAATAGGACCTTCAGCTTCCAGTCCAACAAGTCGCATAAGAGCACCGAGTTGGTCGAGACGTCCGCCGAGAAGGAGGCCAAGCGACTTCACAGCAAGGCAGATCCCACCCTGGCCATGAGTGAAGCAGAACCCGGCGTGGTTGCGGCCACGGTCAAGTCATCCCTAGCACCGCTGCGCAACATGCGGCATAAGGACATGCACGGGAACGTGATCGGTCAGTCAACTTGACTCGTCCCAAGTGGTCTGCGGACACGAGGCCATTGCGCACGCATATGCATGCAGTTCGTGTACTGACTGTTCTTCCTGCCTTTGTTACAGATGACCCTGACAGGTCGAACCCCACGCGGAATCGCTGGGAGCGCCCGCTCGACACAATCCGAAGCTTCGAAGCAGCTATCGACGGTGGCTACAATCGACAGTCGATGATCATCCGATCAGGTGGGTGGCCCCTCAACGGCGAGCGGCAGGGCCCACAGACCCGCCATGCGCCAGTCTCTCTTGTGGCTTCCCGGACCTATTGCCAGCGTCGATTACTGACGAAACTGTCGCCTAGACTCCGACTCGGTGGCAAATTGGGATCGCAGGAGCAGCTACTTTGCTCCTAGTAACGCGGGTGGTATGTCCATGCTGCAGGGCGCGCGCGCGTCTCCCCGCCCAAGGTCAATGGCGGACAGCCATAGCCGGCGTAGGCTGACACGACCTCCCATGCCAGGCAATGCCTACAACGGTCGTTACCAGCGTGATAGCTACTACAGCACGAGAGGGGGTCCCCCTGATCGGCGATACGGAGGGTGGACGGAAAATCAGGGCGACCCCTATGGGCCCCAAGGGTACAATGCCTACAGCAACGTTCCGCGGACCAGATACTCTAGGATGGTATCTGAGCCGCAGTTCCCCTCTCAAAGGCAACCCGAGCAGAACAACGTTTACCCGGTGCCGATGAACCACCGGTCATACGAGACCGTGGCGTCAGGTTCTGGGAGTGGCTCGTCGGGTGAGCATGCGGGCTACCAGACCGACCCGACCAGTAGCGACAACAGCTCGATCGAGCGGGTCCAGTCCCCCCCGAAGCGTCAGGAGCCGGTCAACGACTACGGGATCGGGTTCAGCCAGAACTCGAACTACCAGGCACCTTCGTTCACCGTCGCCATTAATGGAGGCTCTACCACCCCTCAGGCCGGCAGCGACAATACTACCCCTCCTCACGAACCCCCACCACCAGCCGTCCCGAGTAAGCAGAACACGATCCTGAGGAAGCCGACCCGGGCTCCTTCGACAGCATCGGCAGCCACCGAGCGACCAGGCATGGGTGAGAAGCGTAAGAGCTGGTTCGCGCGCCGGTTCAGCAAAAATTCTTAGTCGCTGGGTAGTCGCTGCATTACCTGGTCGAGAGCGGTCTTGTTTTATCCCCCTTTTTTTTTTTTTTTTTTTCTCCCTTCCTCCAACTTGTCCTTTCTTTATCCTCGCCTATCTATTTCCCTTGATACCCCATTATTCTCGGCACATATCAGACCCCCACCCAAGGCATACTCGTCGCATCCTTGGGCGGGCCCAGGTGTTGTGCCACACCCGTTCGGAGGAGCCCGACACTGGTGGGATCTTTTGACACGCTCACTGCTGGTTTCAGGTTGCGTTATATGCTTACTGGAATTTCAGCATACGGTATGAATGGACTCTTGGGGTGCTGGAGGAGATTTGGAGGTTCGGATCCATCAAAAACTGCATTTTTTTTTTGGTCTGCTGTGCGGGCGCTGGGGGGGTACTCGCCACACCAGGCAAATATGCAGCAAAAGGGCGAGGCTTCGACCCAGGGACAGGGGATACACTGGAGAGGAGGGTACATACGGTATACGATTTGATGTACTGGCGTCGGGACGGCATTGTTATTATCTTTGTTCTTTACATTTTTCCTCCGTCGATCTCTCAGGGACGCGGTCTTCCTTGTCTGGTAGAAGGACTAGGAAGCCCTCGTGGCACCCAGCGGACGCATTCCTAATCATACCCGAGCGCGTCCTCAGGGATGCTCTCGGGCAGAATGTTATGATCCATCACCACAGGAAGTACCTCCGACGACCAAGCTATGCATGCATGTGCGACATGTACAACGTGACACGACGCAGCGCGATCTCGTGGAATTGAGTTCACTGGCTGGTTTGTGTATCGGATTCGCTGAGGTCGTCGGATGGCATGGGGTGTTTTGCCTCACCGGAATGTTGGAAACATGCCGTCGGCGCCACAGCTCTGGGGTCGAAACAACTCAACATTTCCAGTCAGAATCATCATTTTCTCTACCCATTCCGTTTTGACAAGAGAGCTGTGAGTATGGCAAGGAGACGAGAGCCGGAAGCGTTGAATGTGCACGTCCTCTTGTTTCGCAGTACATATTCCGCATGTCAAGGATCATCTCGGTGTGATATAAAACACGGCCATGGAAGCCTCGACCTTTTTTTTCGGCTCAGAAATTCCAGAAAAAAAAAAGGATTTACAGTCTGCGAACAAAGTGGCGGCCTTCTCCAAAAGAAAGGCCGGAAAGCAATGTAAAGTACCCGGTCGATATCTCAGCTCTTCTTCTTGGTCTCCTTTTCCGACTGCTCCGACTGGTCCTCGTTCATGGCTACAACGACGTAGGCGATCAAGACCACGTTCGCCATGATGGCAGCCAGGGCACCAGCATACGTAGAGTTGCCTGTCCATGATACGGACGACCAGACGGGGTGGTAATGGATGAGCGCGTCAGTAATAGCGCGGATCGAGATGGTTCCTTCCCACCACCAACCTAGAGCCCGAGGGAGACAAGAATAGAACTCACCATTGAACACGTTGTTGACGGTGGCAAAGTACGAGCCGATGGGCACGACGATCATGGCAAAGGTGAAGGCCAGGAGCTTCAGTATAACATCACTGTTTCCGGGGGGCGTTTTCTGTCAGAGCCTGTCCTTTTTTTTCGGCATGGATTTTCAGGAGACAAAACAAAGAGATAAAAAAAAAAATAAAAAAAAAAAAACAGAGGGGAAGGGGAAAGCTCACAAGGGCACGGCGGGGGTCGTGTCCGACTTCTCGCCTGCGGCCGGGCTGGCGCCGATGTGGTCATCCTTCTCCAGGACCGTCTTCTCCGTCGCCACGATTCTCCTTGTCGCCATTTTGGGAAAGTGCCTGCTACAATATTATAGAGCGAAATGGAAAGCCGAGCTTCGAATGTTTTGTGGTCCTGGATAAGTCCTCGGTATCCGTGACCTTTTGCGGCAGACAGAGACGAGTGCAGTGCTGCTGGCTTCAATGTGTGAGGTCAGATGGGGGACGTGCTCAATGGTCAATTCACTGAAGCGGAAACGCCTGACCAGCCCGTTATTGACACAGTGCCCCCCGCGGACTGTGCTTTGGGCGCAGGGCGGCACGGTCCCTACAAGAAAAAATGGCACCTGCACCATTTACATCACTCAAACCCCTTCCACTATCAGCACCACCTAATTAAAAAAGAGGCTACCTGCATAGAAAGTTAAGGGTTCCAATTACATCCGTTTTCCTGCCTTTCTGATCCTAATTTAATGCTGGCTGTGTTTGTTGCGTTAGTTTTGGCAAGAAATACTGATCTCAAGTGTGCGGTGCAGAGGCATGTTTTTTTTTTTTTTTTTCGTCGGGACCGTGCCAGGCAAGGGGCTCTCCGCTTCGCGCGGGATCGCCCAGCAGTGGACAAGGAGCAAGCCCTGCCCGGCCTCGTTGGGTGCGGAGAACTCGACTGTGCTGGCTGGGCCTCGAGAAACAACAAAGAAAGCTCTCAAGCTGGCTTCTGACAACAGTTGTTTAAGTACGAGTTGCCAACTCAGCAGCTCGCGGGGAGAGTAAAATAACGTGGATCGATTGATGATCTGCCCCAAAACCGTGCAACGACTCACCCCTTAAGGAATCCAATCGCTTTCCCCAAAGTCCCAGTCCCCTGTCCATTGTGCACCCAAGATCGGGAGGCGGCAGAAGAGGGCACGTGTTAGCGTGTTCTTGGGACCCCTCCGCCAGCCTAGCAACGCGCCCGGCGTGTTCCCCGGCGCGCCCAGTCGCGCCCTGCGTGGGGTAAAGGGAAAAAAACTCATTTGTTCCAACCCCCGTCGGCTCAAATTCCAAACCTCACCGCCGCCACTTCCCCAGAAACCTCAGCCGGCCCTCACTTTTTGCAGACCACACGAACTTGTTCGTTGCTCGCACAACCACCTGCTTGTCATTTTGCAGTCTCGCCAAACGAAGAGGCGCGCGTCTCTGGATCTCTTTGCATTCTGATTCAGTCTTTCTTTTTTTTTTTTTTTTTTTGCCCAGACCGCATCCACACACTTTGGCCATCCTTGCACGCCCACTACCTGGATTCTCTTGTTACTCGGAGGTTTTGCTAGAACTGCCGCTCTCCACTGCGCAACTGTCTATGTCGCATCCCCCTTTCCCTTGCCTGTTCGTCCATGTTTCGCCATGCCATTTTCGAATCTGGTTCCCACCCAACCTGCCTCTCCACTGGCGCGACGACCTAAGGTCGCCATGCCCTCTAGTCCACTGTCTCCGACAATTGATCTCAGTATCGACTCCGATAGCGATGACGTCGGCGGAGAGCCAACCCTCCCGGCCACCCGGTCACGTCACTTCACCCAGGCTACTCAGATCGTCGACCGACCGACCCTCAAACCCACAGCACCAAGCCTATCCTCCTCTCGGTCCGCCTCGCCCGCCGTTGAAGTCCCCGCCTCTTCCCCGTTTCGCCAGAATGCTTCCGCCGCCAGCGGCCGTGTAGCATCAGCCATGGCTCCTCGTGGCACTTCGTTTTGCCCGCCGCCTGCGCAAGTCCGCCAGACCCGCCAGACCAACTTTCGTCCACCCCAGGTCTTGGGCAAGCGCTCGTCCCCCGTGGCTCAAGCGCGTGATCTGGCGTCCAGCCCCAAAGACGCCATTTACGTCGGAGACAGCTCAGAAGACGAGCGCCCGACCCGCGGCGACATTCCTCGGACTTCTTTCAACCGTCACGATACTAAGGATAGCGCGACGGGATCGTCCATCACGAGCCCCAACACGTCGAGCGTCGCCGAACTTAGCGAGATCGAGGTAGCTCCGAAGGGGAGCATCTTGGAGAAGCGTCTGGAGCGTTTGATCTACTACACCTCCAAGGTCAACAGGACCCCTCCGCTCTGCAAAATAGTGCCCGGCCGCACACTGCTCGAGTACCAAACGGCCCTGCTCAAGTGCAACGAGGACAAAGACGAAGCAGCGACTTGGCTGCTTGACAACCCGGCCACCAAGAAGGCCCGCCAGGATGGCCCCAAGAGTGCCCCCGCCGACAAGAAGGCATCGAAGAACGGAGATGTTAGAAACTTCATCCGATCATTTGCCCATGGGAAATCAGATGCTGGCTCGTCCAAGGCATCACCCATGACCGTGGACGACTCTGATGCGGACGAGATCGTTGTTGCGACACCCGATCGCAAACCTACCAAGAGGCTGCAGCGGGGCCGTCGGCCAGGCGCATCGCCTGTGTCTTCGCCGGTCAAGTCGGCTGCCAAACCGCAGGCAAAGAAGCCCCAGGTCAAGAAGTCCCAGGGGGCTTCAGAGGAGGAGGAGGAGGGGGAAGAAGAGGGGGAGGAACCCATCGCAATAACGGACGACGATGACTCGGACTCAGATGCCTACGACAGCCCAGAGCCGCAGGATGACGGTTCCAAAACTGAGAAAGAGAACCGCGTCCTCAAATACTTGAACGAGTGCGAGCTCAATGGTCTCTTGGCCATCTGTGGCAGCTCCAAGCAAAAGAAGGATGGCGCAAAGGCTATGATCAATGCCCGTCCTCTCCGGACTTTGGCTGAGGCCAAGGATGTAACGGTCACTGGCAATACCAAGGGCAGAAAGTCTAAGGTCGAGGTCATCGGTGTTGGCGAAGATATCGTCTACGAGGTGTCGAGGTTCATCAAGAGTCTCGACGCTATCGACAAGGTGGTTCGGAAGTGCGACGAGGAGGGTGTTCGCATGAAGTCAATCACCGACCACTGGAACATGGATTCCAGGGGCCAGAAGATTACGGACCAGCGCCGGGACGGCCAACTGACTCCTTCGAGCGCTGATGGTCACCCGCTTAAGGTCCGGGATCTGCCCATCTCGCGTGAGCCCAAGATGATGCAGGGTCGCTGCAGCATGAAGTCCTACCAACTCTGGGGCCTGAACTGGCTTCACCAGCTCTACCAGCGCAAGTTCGGATGCATTCTCGCGGATGACATGGGTCTTGGAAAGACCTGCCAGATCATCTCATTCATGTCTCATATCATCGAGAGTTATGATTCATCATCGGGAGAGGAGCGACCATGGCCAAACCTCATCATTGTCCCACCCTCAACATTCGACAACTGGCAGGGCGAGTTCAAGAAGTTCGCGCCCAAGATCAAGGTCACTGTCTACCACGGCAAGGACAGGGAGTGGCTCGGTGACGAGATCAGGCACAGCCCCGAGGAGCATCATGTCGTGCTGACGACGTACACTCAACTTGGCCGCTCCGGCGAGAGGGACCACACCAAAATAATCTCCCGGATTCACCCCAATGTGGCCATCTTCGACGAGGGTCATAACCTCAAGAACTCCAAGACGAAGCTCTACAAGGACTTATGCAGAATCACGGCGAACTGGAGAGTGCTGCTCACCGGAACTCCTGTGCAGAACAACCTGATGGAGATGATCAACCTTCTCAACTTTATCCAGCCGCAACTGTTCGACGGCCAGGTCGAGACACTAAAGGACTTATTCGACCAGAAGGTCACGCTCCAGGAAGTCTCCAATGGAGCAATGCTTTTCAGTGACCGCGTGCGGCGAGCCCGCAGCATCTTGGAGCCTTTCATCCTGCAGAGGCAGAAAGAACAAGTGCTTGATGGTTTCCCGCCCAAGACTAGCAGGGTGGTGTACTGCGACATGGACGAGGCGCAGAAGAAGATATACTACGAGTATCACAACCGGTTCCGGGGCGGCAAGGGCTCAGTGCGGGCGGCATCGACATCTACCAACAGGACAAGCAACGACCAGAACAATGTCTGGATGCAGCTGCGCAAAGCGGCCATCCACTCGCAGCTGTTCCGGAGGCACTTCACGGACAAGATGGTGGAGGACATGGCGGACGTGCTGATGCGCAAAGTTCCCCAGAGGCGGCTAAAGCAGGAGAACAAGAAGCATCTCATTGCGGAGCTGAAGGACCTGTCGGACTTTGAGCTTCATGTCTGGTGCGTGGACGAGCCCTGCGTTAAGAGCTTCGATGTCGAGCCCGAGTCATGGATGCGCAGCGGAAAGGTGCAGCACTTGTTGGAGTTGCTGCGCGAGTTCCGGCGGGACGGAGACAGGGCGCTGGTCTTCACACGGTTCGCCAAGGTCAACGAGATATTGTCTGAGTGCCTGCTCACCGCTGATGTACCGCACCTGTCTTTCCAGGGCAGCACGGCGGTGGAGCTGCGACAGGACCTGATCGACCAATTCAATGAAGACAAAGATCTCACGGCGTTCCTCCTCACGACGGGAGCCGGCGGCACGGGCATCAACCTGGCTTCGGCCAACAAGGTCATCATCTTTGACCAGAGTGACAACCCCCAGGATGACGTGCAGGCGGAGAACCGCGCGCACCGGTTCGGCCAGACGAGGCCGGTCGAGGTCATCCGCCTCATCAGCAAGGGCACCGTCGAGGAGCTCGTGTACCGCGCCTGCCAGAAGAAGCTGGAGCTGGCCAAGCGTGTCACGGGCGCCGGCATGCCCGTGGGAGACGAGATCGACGTCGAGGCCGAGGTTCGGCAGATGTTGGCCGAGGAGGATGAGAAGAAGAAAGCAGGCGAGGACGAGCACCTATGATTGTTGGCATCATAAGCTTCAAGAGCTCTCGTTAGACGGCGTTTGAGTATTGCATTCTGTTTTCAACTGGACTAGCCTTTGTGTTTACGGCGATGATTTTTTCCCTCTTTTTTTTTTTTTTTTTTTTTTTTTCTTTCTCTCTTCTTCCTTGGTTCCATTTTTCCCTCTCGCTTTTGCTTCTTTCTTTCCTTAGAGACGACGTTAATGACGGGAATACAGGAGAATGGACGTTCCGATGTAACTCATGATTTGTAGTCTAGAGCCTATTCTCTTTTTCGGGTATCGTTTTTGACACTTGCGACTGCCACAACCAAGTCCAACACCAAGTCCAACACCAGTCCAACTCCAACTTTGACTCCAACTCCAACCAAGTCAGCGCCTTTCATTGCCACAAGCTATGCCAAAAAGTCGAGATTTCAACGAATTGTTGCCCCTGCCCAAGCCGTTTCCTTTGCCTCGAAGTGATGAGCACGCCCAGTTTTTAGATCACTCGCTACATGTTTACGTCCATGGCTTCGGGGTCTTTCCATGACAGCAACGCCTGCGGCGCCTCTCTGGCCAGGTCGCCGGCCGCGCCGATTCCGCCGCGCGTGGGAAAGACGGCCTTCCTCTCGGCCGTCCAGAAGTGGGGCCCAGACATGATGCTGCTGGTGTCGCTGTCGCCATCGCCATCGCCATCTCCATCGCTGTCCTCGCCGTCGCTATCGTCGCCGCCGCCGTGGCAGACCGGGCGCGTGTTGTGCCTGACTGGCCAGCACCTGAACACGCACTTCGCGTGGACCTTGCCGTGCTGGGACGGCGGGTCCGTCGGCAGCCGGCAGCTGAAGTCCTGCCACGAGTCGAGGATGACCTCGGCACCCTCGGCCAGGTCGCCGTGGTCGGTCCCGTAGCAGATCTCGGTCAGCAGCACCTCGGTCGGGCAGTCCTGGCAGGCGGCGCGCGCGCGCCGCGTCGTCGTCGTGGGGCGTTTGACGGGCGACCTCCAGGAGTTGCCATTGTTGTTGGCGTTGTTGTTGGCTGCGGAGGCGCCGGTCCCTACGTGGCCGTCGAACAGTGGCCGCTCCATGGCTACGACGTCCACCGAGCGGAGAGGAAGCAGGGTGGCCGGCGAGAAGGGGAGCGCGCCCAGCGGCGGCTCCGGGGCCAGCCGTAGACGGTCGATGTCGCCCCGCTGCAACATGTGCGTGCAAGGCGCCGACAGCTCGTGTGACCACCAGGGCAGGCGGGGCCCGTGGCGGGCGGGATCGTGCGGCGGCGGCGGCGGCGCGTCGCTGGAGGAGTCGGAAGAGT